>OENM01000863.1:0-54757 GCA_900239745.1 Rotaria magnacalcarata
TAGTAGAATTTCCCAATTGCAAACTTGATTCTGAACTTGCTGAACTTCAAGCCAAGATCATTCCTATAACAATCAGTGAGCAAACATTTCTGTTTGATGTTAAGGAGCTTCTTGCAGAAAATGTTGCAAAAGCCGCAAAATTTAACAAAAAAACCACAAAAATCTCAATCAAGCGTAAAGCGCTTCCTTTAATTCCGGCCTACAGCATGACAACACATAAGAGTCAAGGCCAAACGCTTGGTAAAATTATCATTGATCTGGTCATGCCACCTGGTCCAGTCGAAGTCGCATCGGTTTACGTTCCACTCTCATGAGTGAAACGGTTGGATGATTTACTGATCATGCGTCCTTTTGAATTCGCAGCTCTTCAAGTGAAACCATCAACAGCGCAGCGCGAGGAGCTCAAAAGATTGGACCGAATCGCAAAAACTACTCCACAACGCTTTCCAATATCTATGTAGAACAAACATTCTTTAACAATCACACGACTTTCGAACTATCCTGACAGCTAAAGAAGATATATTATGCATCGCATGTTCGACTTGTCTATAATTCCATATAATATTCTATTAATATTTAATACAACTTGTATGATTCACTTCTTAAAATAAAAGCTCCATACCTATACATCTTACAATCAGTCAAAAACATTCGATAGTACTAATANGAGTGAAACGGTTGGATGATTTACTGATCATACGTCCTTTTGAATTCGCAGCTCTTCAAGTGAAACCATCAACAGCGCAGCGCGAAGAGCTCAAAAGATTGGACCGAATCGCGAAAACTACTCCGCAACGCTTTCCAATATCTATGTAGAACAAACATTCTTTAACAATCACACGATTTTCGAACTATTCTGACAGCTAAAGAAGATATATTATGCATCGCATGTTCGACTTGTCTATAATTCCATATAATATTCTATTAATATTTAATACAACTTGTATGATTCACTTCTTAAAATAAAAGCTCCATACCTATACATCTTACAATCAGTCAAAAACATTCGATAGTACTAATATATCACACTACACACTAACACCTCGCATAGTATATAATACTATAGTTTGTAAGGATACATAAATTCCTCTGAATAAGATGCATACACAAACAACGTATGTAATTATTCAACATATACATTAATACGAGCTTCGATCCAACTGTAAAAACTATTATTTTGGTAAAAAGTCTTTCCCACTTCTAAAAAAAGCAAAATACAGAATTTCAAAAAACTAACAACGCCATCGTGTTCCCCGACCCCGATTACCTTCGGCCAAACCTATCCCTACAGGATATTGTTTGAGGTTAACTAAGTTTATGCATCTGCTTTCCTATTGGACGAACGAACGAACGACGAACGAACGAACAGACGAACGAACTCATTTAATTCGTTTTTCGTAATACCCTCCTTTCAGTAGAGGGAATCAAATTGGAGAACGATGACTACATCCAGTGGCGGATCCAGAAAATCCGTTAGGGGGTGGCGCTCCTGACCAAAAAACGGNAAAAAGTCTTTCCCACTTCTAAAAAAAGCAAAATACAGAATTTCAAAAAACTAACAACACCATCGTGTTCCCCGACCCCGATTACCTTCGGCCAAACCTATCCCTACAGGATATTGTTTGAGGTTAACTAAGTTTATGCATCTGCTTTCCTATTGGACGAACGAACGAACGACGAACGAACAGACGAACGAACTCATTTAACTCGTTTTTCGTAATACCCTCCTTTCAGTAGAGGGAACTAAATGATGAATACAGAATCATCATTGTTCAAGTATAACATCTTACATTGATAATTCATATTGAGATACAGTTGCACAGGTTCGAAGGTGATAAAGTTCTTCGTCTATGTTCAATACATGAATTGAAATAATACAGTTATTAATTAATTTCATAAAAAGATTGAGATAATTCAATCAGATGAAATTAATTAACAACAAAGAAGTGAGATATTCTTTTGTAAAAATCCAGTAAATATGTATTTGATTTGATCATTGATAAATCCATCACAATCAAGTTTTTAATAACCGAAACTAAAAAAAGTTTTATACTTTAAATTCCCAATAGATTTTAACTTGAAAATTTGAATCATTTAGTGTTCTAGTTTTTCCGGATTTTTTCTCTTGTGACGAATTTTTCGAACTGATTTTTCAAACCTATAGACAATTAAAACTTTTCAAAATCTAGTCGTTAATTGCCTAATCTCAGCCGATATATGTATGGTTTATTTAACGATAACATATAAGTAAAACATTCCATTTTCACAGAAAAATCTATTTTCTTTTGCTTTAGATAATTTAAGCAAAATTTTCAAAATTCTTATGTTGAGCTAGAGACCACTTATAAAATAAAAAATTTTAATTCGCAAGATTTTATCAACTTGATATAATTCAAATTAATGTTTCAGTTACGATATATATTAAGATAAGATCAGTTAACGTTGAAAAATATAATAGTGCGAAGCAAATTCAATTTTAGATTAAAAAAACAATAGCTAAAATTCAAAGGACAGCTGAAGACAATGTGTCTTTCATGAATCCATAGAAGATTTTATCGGTTTCACTACTGCCAATCAGATATACAAGAAAGATTGGACTTCAGCTTGTAATCACATAAAGCCATATAATGATGAATTATTTCAACTAAGTTATTCGAACAAAGGTTTCATTGATTCTCGTTATCTTCAGCAAACATTTTGATAAAAAGAAACTAAGAATAAATCTGTGAAGAAAAAATGCTGACTTCGTAAAAGAGCGTAGAGCAAATCTTGTTTGAAAAAGAATTAAATTGATCAAACGAAAGCTAATAAAAATGTACAAAAAAAAGTACAATTAGTACTATAATATTATAGTACATGTGTTGAATTTACCGAAGATCGGCAGTATGTTTTTTTTTACAGTAATTAATCGTCTTTTCTGGACTAAAGTTTTTTAGTTTTCTTTGGTTTTTCATCAAAACGTACACAATGTTCTTTAGATTCTCTAATCTAAACGAAAAGAAAAAAAACAATTAGTAATACGACGAAAATAAAATACACATACTGTTTCAGAATGCTTAGTTTTTGGATCATTTAATTGTGTAGTTAANCAGATGCTAATTCTTTAGTTAACGATTCTAAGTGTTCTTGTTCGATAGTTGCTTCAGCAACAGCTTTTTTCAGAGTCTACATAGATGATACTGAATGAAATATTAGTTTCATGAGATTATCTTTACTTCAATTTCATTTTGATGTTGCTTTTGTATTTTTTCAATCTCCTCTAAATGTCTTAAATGAATATTTTTCCGTTCATTGAAAATAGCTTCATTGATTCTTTTATTGATATCTTCTTCTTTCTTGGGTCTTTCATTTTTCATTGCTAGTAATGCTTCCGATAGTTTCACTTGAAGTTTTTCATCACTCTGTTTTTCTACAGCAGCCTAGAAAAATGAAATATTTCCATTTAAAATAATATTCTTTTATGATGAATTTTTACTTTATATGAATGAAATGATTTTTTCAGAAATTCAAGTTCGTTTCTTAATTGTTCTTCACGCTTGAGACTAAGTGTTTGTTCGTCATTTAAAAGTTTAAAAAAGTTTTTTTCGTGTTCTTTTAATTTTATTTTATTATCGTGTAGCAGACGTTCTTGTCGTTCTTGAAAATGTAACTCTTGATCTTGTAATTGATTGATAAGTGTTTCTTCAGCCTAGAAGAGTGCATGTTCTTTTTATTACAAAAATAAAATGCGCAATAGAATACTTTAATTTGTGTTTGTTTATGTTTAAGTCGTTCTTCGGCTAGCTGTAATGTTATTTCATTCATTTGTTCATATAAATTATCAAAATTTGTTCGAACTGATGCAGGCATAGAAGAATATCTAGACAATAGCCAATAGAAAACAAAAACTGTCCATTGTTCTATAAAAGAAACAAGATTTTTTTTTCTTACTCAGAATTTCCATCAAAAACACAATGTTCATTTAATGAATGTACAATATCTTTATTTAGAACTGGATCGATATTTGATTTATTTCGCTTTATTTTTACTTCTTGTTGTTTTTTATCCTATGAGAAATGAAACAATTTGAAAAAACAAAATTCGCTCTAAATTCATTCGCATACACAAAGAAGTCGTTCCCATTGTTCGGATTGTAATTTTCTGAATGAGAGACGAGATGATACAGGATTATTCAAACAAGAACTACTGAGAAGTACTTGATGAATCGAAGAATCCGTGCTAAATAAAATAAAATTAATAATCTAAATTTTCATCGTGATAAATTAACCTCTTATTTGATAATGATCGACCGTATGGAATCTTTGGATGCGACCGTACATTCTCGATCAATCTTAATAAATAGATATGTCAATTTATATAATAGAGCCAATAAATGAATCTTACACAGGTAGACTCGTTCCTTGTTGCATGCTGAATATGTTTTTCGATCCAGGAGAATGAGGGAAAATATTGTATGCTCACAAAAATGCAAGCCTTTAAGCTGTTTTGTCGACTACATATATATATATATATATACTTGACGAGATGCAAACATTGAATAAATTAAACAAAAAAACACAACAAAAAATGGCAAAGAGAACAGAGTAAATGCATTTCATAAAAAATAACGGGCGTAAAAGAAAATAGATGAATGTTAAAGCAAGACAGGAGTAAGTAAATACGAACTAAGCAACATTCATTCGCACTTAAAAAACACTAGAATGTCGATACTTTAAACATAAGATCACATTCTTCACTTTAAAACGGATCATAACTAGAAGTATTTATAAGAGAACAGTGTACTGAGAATTTCCTTCATTGAAAAATTTCTAGATGTTCACGTAATTATGCATCACAATAAAATTAATGATTTCAATAAATTTCTATTTTATCTTTTGCAAAAAGAAGTGGATGTACATTATGCGAAATTTTCAGTCTATATCGCTAATAAAAGCAACTAGAAATCTTGATGTGACGATTGATAGAAAGTATATGTAAGGTGCAGGCAATTCGAATTTTGAGCAAGAATTTATTTCACCGCTATTTTAGCATGGTTGGATAGACCTCGTCGACTTACCCCTCAGTATGTACTTTAAAAATTTTTCAGGCTGAATTTTCTGTCAAAAAATATTTGAAAAACTTTTATATCGAAATAAGGTGTTTTTTTTCCGGCTATTGATGATGCGGTGATATGTGATTATATTTAAAACAATTGTTGACTTCTGAAAATGTTTTTTTTCAAGCAGCTGACTATGCTGGATTACAAAAAAGAAGTTCGAACTGATTGACAAAGTGAATTCGTTGGACAGAGCTGGCATCCTGAAAATGTTTGAGAGACTGCAAAGAACCACCTTACAAATACACCAGCCCTCCACAGATGCATCTTCCAATGGTTCTTTTTATTTCATGACAAGCAGCGTACGTATACGAGAAAAAGTATGTATGGGCTTTGGGCCACGTTCTTTCTTCACTGAGAAATGGCACGTTTTCTCGTATATGACTTATTCCATATGAGCCATGGCCGCCTATTGTAGAATTAGCTAAATAAATATTAACAGATGCTGCCCAAGTTATAATATTCTTGTAGAGCGAAGCAATCTGAACAAGTTTGATGAAAACGGTTCGAAAAATATCCATCCGTTTTCTACCTACTGAAGCTGTTCTCTATGGGAACTATATTTTTCTCATGAAAATTAGGTAAAACTCCCTTAAATTAGAGAAGTTTTAGAGACGATTAATGGGCTCCAAAACCGTTTAGATCTTGCTTTGAAACACAATTGAAAAATCATGGAAAGAATTACGAAAACTGACTAGGAATGGCATGGAAATCTTATTGATACGTTTGAGATAAACCCTGGAGGGGAGGGAGTACGGAGATTTTTCGAAAAAATGTTTTTCAATTTTTGGAGGACGTTTCGGTGCAGGATGTTATGGCTATCAATAATTGACGGAAACCACTTCATCGAAAGCAGTTTTTCGTAAATATTTTAGCAGGTCTATAGGTTTCTCGTTGTGAGACAGTCATTTTCAGTAATATAGCAGGTCCCTTTTTGGAGATGCCTTGCAATTACCCAAGTGAATTTTCATATAAATATGCAGTAATAGGTCTGTACTAATGATCTGTACTATTATGGCTCCTGCATGTTTCGTTTCTTAGGAGGCCAAGCCCTCTGAGAACCGTAGTTTTTGTCAAAAGGTTGATTTTATAGATGCTCTATGTAACGGTAGAATCTGCCTAGTGAGCTGAAAGCTTCATCATGACGACTAGCTCATGAAGTGTCTTCCTGTGAAGATTAAGAGTTCTCTAATATTCTTCTTTTAACAGATGCTCGAATTTTAGGCGGCAGGCAATAATTTTCAAGTAGAATATCGAGATAAATGGCTAATAAAATTGTTGACTGATTATGATAAATATCTACTATTTAGATCGGCACCAAAACGACATTTTGTGTTGGAAGATGTCTATCATTTTGATAATTTCCAATTTTAACAGTTCAATTCAATTTTTCATCAACCACTTTCAAAAGTACGACAAGATTAAGAACCAATCAAAAACAAGTATTTGACCTCCAATGTTATGACATGAAAATTAAGAAATACTACAATTGTTTAATTTAAAATGAAAAGTGTTTACAAAATTCATTCACTTATTTATTATAATTGTAAACATAAAAGACAATCAAGACAATTTATGATTGGCTTATTAGCGCATTCTTTTATGACGACTCATGACGCAGTCGATTCCAGTTTGTTTATTTCTGTTTTCCGCCTATCAACTTCGCAATTGCGCTGCTTCTTTTTTAACGATGATTCAGTGCATTTTCCAATGCAATTATCCAACGTTTAGTATTTTATTTTATAGATTTTATGTTGCTTTAAACAATTATATATGGTGCAAAAAATGCCAATGGTCACCGAGCCGGCCCAAACCAAATTGACGGAATCGCCGCTCGAATCGATCGGTCCATTGGATACGAAAGTTGTACAATCTCTTGTAAGTTACTTCTATCTTTATCCTTCCTAGTATAACCTTTTGAAATATCATATTGTAGCCGAAAATGACCGAAGGTTGTCGCGTACCTGTTTATTTGGATATTCAAAAGACATTTGGTAAAAAGAAAAGCTGACTAAATATTTAAAAATATAAGTAAAATATGATCTATTTCTCTTAGTGCCCGCTGAAATTGTTAGTATACGTGAACTCGATGGCGTTTACGAATTTTATATTCATTATGTTAATTTTAATCGACGTCTTGACGAATGGGTTACCGTTGATAAAATGAATTTAAAAGAATTAGCCCCCCCTTCATCATCAAGTACTTCTTCCGCATCATCAAACAATACTCAAGAAGTTCCTGTCATCCCCCAACCGCGAACAGTTCCACCAAGTACAACAACAAAAAATACCGCTGCATCCAGTGACATATCAGCGGGCAATACAACAACATTTTTTCTCTCCGACGATGCGGATTCATTAAATAGTGATTTATCACGTGCAGCAACTCTTCCATCATTAACTAATTTCCCAGCAGCTACATCAGCAACAATAGCGCCAACAAAAGCACGTGGAAATGGAAATACACATCAGAGTGGCGCACATTCAGTTACAAAAGTGAAAAATATTAATCTAATACACCTTGGAAGATATTTCATTAAACCATGGTATTTTTCACCTTATCCAGAGGTAAACTCAGTCGTAATCACAACGAACAATCATATTAGATTTCCTTATTTATGCATACGTTATTTTTAATTTCAATCTGTTGAACCGTATATTTAGAAGAGAGGATTCCTATAGACACCCCCAGTCGAACTTCTTTTGTAAGCGCTTGCAATTCTTGACTTCCTTGGTCACGAAAGTCAAGAACTATGGACACATCTTGAGACAAGACATGAGACCTTTCGATGAGCTCAAGTTCTTAAACTTGCTCTATCGCTGGATATTCTTGCTCACGCACTTGAATTTTTATCTAAGCGCTTCTGTTATTAAAGAACTTTTTCAATTTTACATTCAAAATAACTCAAGTTGTAATAAAAATTTAGTTGCACTTTTTTGTAACTCATGCAAACATTGAAGCGCTTGTCTTGAGTAAGAAAGTCATGCACTATAAACACATCTTGAACTCAAGTCTTGCAAGCGCATGAATAAAAAGGCTCGACTATGGACTCTTTTGATTATGTGCTGAACGATTGAATAGCGACGTTCTCTGTTATCAAACAGTAACGCTAAATCTGGGACAGTACATTTTTAATTTACTAATTACTGTTTTGTGTTTGGGAAGTTAGCGTATTACACTGTGTTAACGGTATTTACTAAGCGTTGGAGAAAGCTGTTTTAAAAAGAGCATATTTTGATAGAGTCAGTATCTGAATGATTCAACGAGCTCATATGTCTGTATACTCATGAGTATTCCAATAGATATTGTATCGACTAGTATCTACAGATGTTTTGTATAGATTTAGTTCTATATTCTGTCATTAACATAAAAGAAAACTAAATTCAAAATAAATATTGAATTTTTCTCGGAACTATGTCTCTCTCCTTTGATATAGAATAAAATATACCATCAGATGCTTCCAACAATCAAGTTCACGTCCCATTAGTCGCATGAAAAATAATCCCAATAATCTTTGTTCAACGATTATTTAAATGCTTGTGGAGCATTTTTCGATTAAAATAACACTTCAATTCGATATATTCTATTTTATATTGTTCTTTCAGGAATTTACAACATGTCCAGTTGTTTACATTTGTGAATTTTGTCTAAAATATTGTAAAGATCTTGATGCACTTAAACGACATCGAGTAAATAAAATACATTTTTACTTTCTTTTTTATTTTTATATTGTTTTCTTATTATTTTAAAAGACAAAATGCACTTTAATCCATCCACCTGGTAATGAAATTTATCGTAATGGTACAATATCGTTTTTCGAAATTGATGGACGGAAAAATAAAACTTACGCACATAACATGTGTCTGTTAGCAAAACTATTTCTTGATCATAAAACATTATATTATGATACAGATCCATTTATGTTTTATATATTGACAGAATTTGATGCACAAGGTTTTCATATAGTTGGCTATTTTTCAAAAGTATGCTATTTTAGTCTTTATAAGAAAATAAAACAAACGAAATACTTCTTTTTTTATTTGTAGGATAAAGAATCAAGTGAAGACTATAATTTGTCGTGTATTCTAACTTTACCACCCTATCAAAAGAAAGGTTATGGACATTTCATGATTGAATTTAGTAAGATTTATTTTATTTGCAACGAACCATTCTTATTGTCTAATTTTAAGGTTATACTCTTTCAAAACTTGAAGGAAAAATTGGTACACCTGAGAAACCATTATCTGATTTAGGTCTATTATCTTATCGTCGCTATTGGTCTGAAGCAATATTAGAAGCATTATTAAAGCATAGACCAAACGATGGTGAATCAGATTATCCATCACTGTCAATAAAGTAAGTTTGAAAAGATGTTTAAAATAATTTCAAAATGTATTCATCGTTTCTTTTCATGTAACAGTGATTTAAGTGAAATAACAGCAATTAAAAAAGAAGATGTTTTAGCTGCTCTTCAAAATTTAAATATAATACGTTATCAACAAGGTTCATATGTACTCTCAATAACAAAAGATTTATTCGATAATTATCAAGATAAACGACGGTTACGTGTCGATACAAAATGTTTATTTTGGACACCAAAAATAGCAACTAAACCAGCAAATCAATTTCAAACAAAATGATTAACTAAAACTTTGTGTTCGAGTAGAAGAAAAGAAAGGCAGTTTTTTGTTAATCTATATATTGTACAGAATACTATACGTTCGTGCTTTTTTTGTTTCTTATTCGAACTTATTTTGCCCCTTGTAGATTGATTTTGTGTATTCTATTAATATATACACATATATCTATATATATATATATATATATAAATATTCATCATATGCGTATAGATGTGGATTTTGTTGTTGCAGTAAGAATAAGTTTTCTTAAGAACTTTAAATTAAAATACACTCAGCCGGTGGTGATTTGTTTATGTAAAAATCAAATTAAGAATCAATGAGAAATAAATCAGTATATGTTTGACAGATGTTTATTATCAAATCAAGTTATGACTTTGAACATAGACCCTAATTTTAGTTTGACAATATTTGTGCAGTCCGTGCTATGTGTAGGTAATGTGCAAATGTCGACAATGATTGACTCATTAGAAGAACCCATGCTTTTCCGTCTAAATAAATGTCGTTTATAGTCTATTAAACTTGCAGTGAATATTACATTTTCGAGACTTATTAATTCTAAATAGGTTTAAGCCTAATCTTTGAACTACATTCAAAATGACTGTTTCCAATTGTATCAAATAATATTGATAACACTCATAATGAAAGTTCTAAGTAAACTAGTATCTATGGCATTTACTCGTAATCTCTATCGTACACTTGAATCGAATTTTTTAATTGTCTCATGATACATTCATTCAAATATTCATATTGATAGAAAATTATGAAACTGATATTGTTACAGATTTAGAACCGATGAAAATTTTCGGACTGTCTGAATGATAATAAAATAATTGTTAACAATATTTCAGATTTGTCTTTTGTTTTTAACAATGCGAAACTCTAAAACTAGGTCCTCATTAAATGTATCTTTAACAACTAATGAATCTTCTTTTCGATGGCAAAAATGTTCTCAATGCTTAAAATCGACACCGTGCACTGTTGATAATCATCAATGTTCCGAAGAATTAGAGGGCTTATTTGTGGAACGTAATCGAGCAAGACTTCTGATCCAAGAACATAAAGCTGGTCTGTCAAGAGAAAATTAAGAGGCAAAATAAAACATTTTCTCTTCTCTTCTATTCTACTATAGACTATTTCAAAGACTTAACATTACCTTCATTTATGCATACGGATTGTATATTTATATCTCCAGAAACAATGCGTCTACTGGAAGATATGCATCGAAATGAACATGTTCTTCTTATAGCAATAACAAAAGATCAACAAAGATCAATAAGAACTGGTTTACTTTGGCCAAATTCAGTTCTAGCTGATAATCAAGTAGCTATTAGTCGTACTATGATTGATCAATTATCTGAACAACAAATGATTGAGATTCAAGCTATTCCAAGTGATCATATTCACGATACGGCTAATATTACGTTGAGGTACTGTAAGATTATTTTTGAATAAAAATATATAGAAAAACGATGTTGTTAAATATTATCTTTATATGTATCATCAAAACATACTTCTTCATAGTTATATGAATGAACTCATGTCTGTCTTTATCTTTGAATTCAAGTCATTACCATTTATATCAGTGATTTGCAAGAGAAACCACCCTTAAGCCTGTCATTGATTAAAAAACTATTATTTTCTATTGAAATTGGAAACAATTTTTTATGAGAATATAACAAGATTTTATTTATATAGAAATAGTAAGCTGAAACGAAAAAAGCTTGACTCTACTGTTGTTTATTCATTCATTTATTAGTTTCCTCGTTTTAAAATTTATTTTAATTAGGTCTCATTAAATAAGTTACGCGAGAATTTTCGTTAACCATCCTGATTTAAAATTTTCTTGGCTGTACATTCCGCCTTGATAAGATATTTATGCATCTGTAAATTCATTATTGTCTATCGAACAAACAAAGAAAAAATTCCTAACAGCTGCTAAATTTTAATTACATTTTCTTTTGGCTGATAACTTGACCTGCCACCATCGAAAGCTCTTCACTTTTTTGAGAAGTTAAATTGCTTCCTGGTTACTAAACGCAGCCTGATCATCAGGCTTCGTTATTCACATATTACGTAGACATCATGGCCTATATTTTAAGGGTCTGCTACGAAGCCTACTGATTATTAATCTCATTTTATTGTTATCTCTAGAGTTCAAATAAGATATGCATCGAACATTATCTGAAATCAAGTCAAATAATATTTTTTCATGTTTTAGTGCAGTTACTCCTTGTGAATCGCGCAGCACAAATGAACGTCGTTTAATCACAATATGCTTAAAGTATCAATTAGGTCTGTTTACCATTGTCTTTTTTATCATTTACGAATATTGACAATTGTTCTAAATCATAATTCTTCTAGCGAATCGAATTATTTTTTATGGACAGCAAATAGATTTTGTTTATATTGGTCAATCAATTACGTTTCGTATTGAACAGCCAGATAACGATATAAATCTAATGAATTCACTTCATTCTCTTTCACTTGATGGCAATCTTCCAAGTTTTTACCGAATTTCTCCATCGATAACTTCAATTAATATACACTTTGAATCTACGACATTAAATAAGAACAATCAAGTTAAATCTATTTCATTGTCGGATATTGGTGGTTTGAAAAAAGAGAAGTCCGAGTTAATTGATCTTTTTCTTTCGTCTGCAACAAATTATATTCCACCACGAGGAATTCTTCTTCATGGTCCAAAAGGATGTGGTAAAACTATGCTTATTAATGCCATTACACATGAAATATCAGCAAGCATAATTCGTATAAATCCATCAGATGTTTATAGTCGACATTATGGTGAAAGTGAAACAAAACTTAAACAATTGTTTGCTCAAACAACGACGACAATGAATGAAAATATAAATAAAAAATATGTACTAGTAGTTGAAAATATTGAAAGTCTTTGTCCGAATCAAGAACGTATAACACAACAATTAGAACGAAGATTAACAACAACATTTATTGAATTATTAGATCGGTATTTAGATGGACAAAAAATATTTTTAATAGCAACAACAAATCGACTGGATTCTGTTGACACAGATTTGAGACGTCCAGGTCGAATTGATGAAGAAATTGAAATTGGAATACCTAATCAACAAGATCGACTTGAAGTAAATTGAAAATTATTTCCATGAATTTTTTCCTACTGTTCTATCATAATTACTGATCTAATTATTTATGTTGAAGATTTTAATAATCAAATTAGAGAAAATATCAAACGATCTTAATGACGAACAATTCAAATTAATTGCAGAAAGAACACATGGTTTCAGTGGATCGGATTTAGAAAATTTATGTAGAAAAGGTAATTAAAAGAAAGATTTTATAATCCGATGATTTTCTTAGTCTCGTATCAGCGACAAAGATTTTCAGATCTTAAACCGAAAATTATATAATTGCCAAAATTGGAAACTACGTAGGATACTACTCGATTTTTGTATAGTTGCTGCGAGAGAGTGAAGAGACATTGTCAGTTTTACCAACTTGAGGATTTTTGCTATTCATCAGCTACTATTGCCTATAAGAGACCGAAATCGAGCAGAAAATTCGATTTCAAAATGCTCTGCATATTTTCAGTTTTACTATTTTTATGTTTAAGGTCTAAGTTTTTTAAATTTGCAAAACACTGAAATACGAGAACATTTACACGAAAGGAAATCTATTTTTGTTTGTAATTCGTACTATCAGAAGATCATTTTAGAGGTTCTGAATATTAATATTTTTCGAAGACTTAGTAACAATCATTTCAACATTCAGTTGGAAAATAATTTGATGAACAAAATATCAAGACTAGGTATTGAATCAGTTGATAACTTCTTTATTATATACATTGAGCATGCTTTGAAATCATCTGTGGCATAGCGTGCATAACTAGGTTAAATTTCAGAGTTAAAATATTACTACCAGTTAGAATATTGTTGACTTCAACTCCTGAATCATTTTTCTTGAACATTCAAACCTTGATAGTCGTTAGAATGATTCAAACTCTACTATGAATTAGTTTTCAGTAATCTAAAAACAATTATTAAAACTGGTGATGACGAGTCTTTTTGAAAATTTCAAATAAATCAGTAATAGTCTGTCCCATCCCATATTGACTATATATCAATCATTCTTGTAAATAGTTGTAGTGTTTACGAAGAAAGTTCATCAAGTATCTTATATGTTTGATTTCAAATTTATCTACTCATTTTTCGTTCTTCCAATTAGCAAACAATTACGCCAGAAAAAACAAACAAACAAACATAAATTTAAATATCGAACACTTTGAACATGCTTTAACTGTTATTCGACCAAGCAGTATGCGTGAAGTTATACTTGAAGTACCGAAAGTGAAATGGTCAGATATAGGTGGTCAACATGAGCTAAAACAACGTCTTGAAGAAATGGTTGTTTGGCCGTTAAAATATTCTCATGCGCTTGATCGACTCAATGTTCAGGTACCGAAAGGTATTTTAATGTATGGTCCACCTGGCTGTTCAAAAACGATGGTTGCAAAAGCTATTGCTACTGAGTCGGATCTTAATTTCATTGCTGTCAAAGTTTGTTCAATATCAGTTTTCTTGTTTTCCTTCCAATATAATGACAATTTGAATAGGGACCAGAATTATTTAGCAAATGGGTTGGTGAATCAGAACGAGCTGTACGAGAATTATTTCGTCGTGCACGTCTTGCTGCACCAGCAATAATATTTTTCGATGAAATAGATGCTATTGCTAATTCACGATCAAATTCATCGAATTCGTTTGTTTTCTATTGATTATCAAAGAAAAATGTTAAATCCTCTTCTTTTCTTTTACTAATAAAGGCAGTCCAATGTCAGTGATCGTGTTATTGCGGCACTTCTTATTGAAATGGATGGTATTGAAAAATTGAAAGGTGTAACAATCATTGCAGCTACAAATCGACCCGATTGTATTGATCCAGTATGTAGAAATGATTTAAAAAATATTTACGACGATGGCAAAAAAGAAAAATAAACTTAATATTTTGTGTTCAATTTCTATAGGCATTGATGCGACCTGGACGTTTTGATCGTCTAGTTTATGTTCCACTACCCGATGAACAAACACGCCTAGAAATCTTTGAAATTCGATTTCGCTCTTCACCTATTCATTCAAATATTCAAAAAGAGCGCTTAGTTGAATTAACGAAAAATTATTCAGGTGCAGAAATAGCTGCTGTTTGTGACGAGGCCGCTTTGATTGCTTTGCGTGATAATATCGATGCTCCTTATATTGAATGGCAACATTTTGAACGTGCATTAATGTCAGTTAAACCAAGAACCAGTGATGAACATATAAGAAGACTTGATGCATTCACAAAACAACATGGCAAATGATGAATGATATCTAAGAATATTACCAGAAGAATTAATTTATTAAAGCAAACGATCATATACATCAAAACTAGTAACACATATAAAATAAAAATACTGATGAAAACCGATCACCGATTGAGTATTGCTTTAATAATAGATATACTTCTTTGAAATAAAAATATTCATAGAAGATGACAGTCATATATTCAAGATTCGAAATCATTTTAATTGTGACCATCAAAAGTTTTCATAAAAAAACCAATAGAAAGACTACTGATATTATTCTTTGGTAATAATTCTCGATACAGCTTATGGCTAGAAATACATATCTGCATACCACATAAATCTTTTCATAAATGTTTCCAGCTAAGAGATAAAAGAATCTGTGTACATTATAGAGCTTGTTTCAGTCAGTATTAATGATATTTTTTTGTGCCTTAATGAATCTACAAGTTTATTTAAAACTCGGTCGAATAATTGTCATAAATAGTAATATAGAAAAGTAAATTTGAAAAAAAAACTGAGTCGTTCATTTCATTTCATGATTGACATCTGAAACTTTGATTTATGCAATGAAACGTCGGCGACGACCAAATCCGAGAAGACCATCAGCACCTCCAAGACAATTTAGACATCCAGCTAGTTGACTCGTTTGCACGGCAATGTTCCGACTATAGGAGATACGAAACCAAGAAGCGCACTTTTGACTTGTCCTATAACAATGCAAACGTTGACCCGAGAATACTGACGAATAAAGTACTAATCAAATATCCAAGCTGGAAAAGAGTACTTAAATCACGAACGAGAGTTGTTTGAAGAACTTATCCTGTAGTTGATCCGACAGCAGATACTATTTGACGAAGATCAGAAAGAATCTCTTGAATAATATTTGTTATTTCTGTTATGTTAACATTATCACGAACAATGATGCAATGAGGTCATTCCTGTGGTGCTATTTACAATTGATCTGATTGTTTATTTGTTGCTCTCATAATAATAAAAATTTAAAATATAGTTTTCGTCGTAAGTAGAAAATAAAAATCATCCAAGCTATCATGAAGAATATTTTACAGCAGCAAAAACAAAATTACAACTAGAAAACTTCAATAATTACTAAAACTGCTGCACAACTAATGAAAATGAAATATACTACAACACACGAAAAAAACAAATGAAATCAGACAGTTCAGAAATTATGCAAAATAAAAGTAATAACGCTTTAAAATGTAATAAACAAAGAATAACATCTATACATGTGGATAGATTAAAGGTGCTCATTATAAAAATATATTAAGAAGACTTATAATTCAGAAACATCGGTTATGTTACAATAGCACCATAATATTGTACACTAATGCCATCTAACGCGAATTTTTTCTACCCAACAAAATCTTACATGTGTCCTTGTTGTTGTCTATTGCACAATTCCATTGTTCTAATTTTCGGTGTTTTCAATCAAATCGTCGTGTGCGTGTGCACTTTTCTATACTTTCATCCGTTTGTGTAAAACAATAACGTCGACGACGTCTACCATTATGTCTGAACCTACAATGCAAGATGAAAACAGTGTTACTACCGAACAGAATTCAATGGTACAACGTATTGCACTTGAAGTGAAACGACGCGAACCGAGCTCAGTAAATTGTGTTTCTTTTCAGTGTATTAATAGTTTTTTAAACTAACCTTCTTACTCTATAGATTAATGAACTTGTATTAGATAATTGTGCACGTTGCTATTCTATTCAAGGTCTAACAGTTGAATTTTGTAATTTACGTGTACTTTCAATAATTAATGTTGGCCTACAATCTCTTGCAAAATTTCCAGCATTACCTAAACTTCGAAAGGTATTCTTTATTATTTTTATTTATTCCAAGTTAAATCATTTTTTATTTTATCTAGCTCTATCTTAGTGATAATCGTTTAAGTTCAGGTTTGGAAAATTTAGAAGGTTGTCCAAATTTAACTTTGCTAATACTTGCTGGAAATAAATTTAAATCTATTGATGAACTTAAACCATTAGTAAGAGGAATTTAAAAATTATTATGATGTGAATTTTAATCTTGTCATATATTTTTTTCCTTAAAAAGACTAAATTACCTAAACTATCAATTCTTGATTTGATGAATTGTGAAGTAACATCAGTCGATGGCTATCGAGAAACAATGTTTAATATGTTACCACAATTAAAATATCTGGATAATGCCGATAGAAGTGGAGGTAAGATCACTGACATTCTAATTCAATTTTTCATCATACAGTTTTTTTGTATTTAGTCGAAAAAGATAGTGATGACGAAGATGATGATGAAGATGAACTTGAAGAAGACAATGAAAATGGTGGATCCGATGGAGGTAAATGAATTTCAATTTTCAATGAAAATAAATCATTTTGTTTATTATGTTTTAGAGGACGATGAAGAAGACGATGAGGAATATGAAGAGGTATGATAAGCTTTTATTCTTGATTAGGTTCCGTTTCGTCGAAATTGTTTTTTCTAGTGTTTCTGTTTCATCAGAAAATAAAATTACATGAAAAGTAGAGTACATTATTCTGATAACATTTTGTTTTGAATCATTGATTGATGATAACTCGTGACAATTCTAAAGAACTTTTCGCATAAATTGATTGGAAAAAAGTCTTAGTAACATATGAAGATACCCATATCCTACTTTCACTTTTGCGCGTGCCCTTCTCCTACAATTCACTAATATATATGTATAATCTACTTTCAATTGCTTGCATTAGAAAACAATTATTTTAGAGCGTAGGAAAATAATGGGATGGAAGAGAATGATATAACCAATTGTGAGACGGAATTTGCTATTGATCTTATACTATATTTAGTCGTATCTCGTGCTAGTCTCATGATTATTTTGCAAAAGTATTCTTTTCGTCTCTGTTTACTTGAGTACATTATAAGCAACTATGTTAGAATCTTTTGCAAATTGTGATTCTAGCTTTTAACTGAATGAATCCTACAAGTATTCAAAACGTAGATTCCGAAGGTACACAAAATTCTCATTCAAAATCAATATTTTATGAATTTTTCTTTCTGTCAATGTCCAACTCAGTTAATATACTATAGATTCCTTTACTTTTATATTGCAAATCAGATAGAAGTCTGTTTTACTTTCAATCCTATTTGTTATTACAATACGTTTTTAAATTCAATATAAAATAGTTTACAAAAGTATTTATCGCAATTGCGAAATAATTTTTATTATAGGATGACAATAAAACTGGTTTAAAAGCATTATATAACGGAACATTTGAAGAAGGTGATGATGACGACGAAGAAAGTTATGAAGGCAATAGTGATGAAGAAGAAGAAGAATCTGGTTTGTATATTAACACTATATTAAAAATATCAATTATCTATTTTTACTTTTATTTTTAGATGAAGATGATGATTTATCTGAAGGTGATGTTTCAGCTGAATCGATAGAAAGTAAATGTTACTATTATTTGCGATTCTCGACTAACTGTTCTTTTTTTATTCTCTATTCTGTAGAGCCATCAAAAGGTGAAAAACGTAAACGTGGCACAGATGATAGACAAGAAAATGCTATCGAAACTAACAAGAATGATGATGATAGTCCACCACATAAAATTTAAATAAATTCATTGTACCTTAGAAAACACTAACAAAATAGATTGCGTCTAATGTCTATATTGTACAGAAACATCAACTATATTTTTTGTTCCATATATATGTATAATAATGAGATAGTTGTTGGTGTTCTGTCTGAATCTTCTAAAGATTTCTTCTCTATCTAAAAATTTCTATTTCATTAAATAAAGTACTGTTGAAGATAAAACTAGAAAAGCAAGGCAACTAATTATATTGCATAATCATTTGTGTTTTCTAGATGACTGATATAACTAAAACTTTTCGTGCTTACATAAAAGCTCAACAAGTAACAACTGATTGTAATCTTGGTTTAAATAAACGCGTAAAAAAAACTGAAAAGATTTCAACAAGCTTTTTATCTCAAGCAAAGTTAATTCTTAATGATATTATAAAATTGAAAAGAATTCTACTTGATTCTCGTACTATATATCTAAGTCCATTTTATCTTCTATCATCAACTAATAAAATCATGAATGATGAACAACGCCATGACTTTGAGCAAACTATTGAAGAACAAATAAAACAAAGCCGAGTTGATTTAGAAAAATTAAAATTATCCATTGGACAAATTTGTTTTCAGGGACAACGTCGTTCCCATTTTGAATTAGTATGTGCTTATTTAGAACGTGATCTGGTTGAATGTACAAAAATTTACAGTGAGCAGAAATGTTTGCGATATAAATGTGAATCTGCAAGAAAAAAAATTGGACGTCTTGATAATGATGATCAGCGTATTCTATTCAATTTAAATAAAAGTAATAATCGGAAAAAATCTAATGATTCTATAGATGGTACAAGATTAACAACAACTACTACAAATGAGAACAAGTAGGATCTTTTTGAAAAATGAAATTTTTTTCATATTCATTTTTAGTTCCACTAATATAACTACCACTGACCAATATCTTGATCAAGATAATCAAATTGAAAACAATGAAGAAAATCAAACTCTAGTAACTGGAAGTGAACTTCGTCAATTACAATTAGAAAATAATCAATTATATCATGATGTTGCTCAACGTAGTGAAGAAATTCGTGCAATATCAACACAAGTTGTAGAAATAGCACAATTACAAAATGAAATATTTGGCCACCTATGTAGTCAAAAAGATCTTATTCAAGAAGTCAATTCAGCAGCTGTTGTTACTAATGATGATTTAGCTGCTGCTATTATACATATTCGTGATGCAATTCGAAATATGGCACAAATGCGTCGTTGGGTGATCTTTTTCTTACTTGTTATGATTTTTTCACTTCTCTTTCTTGATTGGTATAATGTATAGAAAAACAAGTGCCACGATTATGCTAGTCAAACAATATTTTTTAAACTGAAAAGACAAACAACAGAACAGTTTGCTTCTTTTCTCTCTTTGCAATAAATATTCTTCGAAATAAACATTTTATTCTAATGGGAACGGGTTTTTTGCTTTTATAGATGTCTGATACTAGTACAAGTGATAGTGAAGTTGAAGATGACAACGATGGTTTATTACCAATAGCATCTCATGTGAATATTATTCATGGTCTTAAAACTGTATCATGTTTAACATTGGATTCCAATGGAATGCGCATGATCACAGGTGGTCATGATGAAACAATGAAAATGTTCGATTTTACATCAATGGATAAAACTTTCCAACCGTTTCGAGCTATTCAACCATGTCCCGGTCGATTATTACGAGTTATTGAATATAAACCCAACAATGATATGATACTTATTATTCCGGGAGATTGCCAAGCAGTTGTTGTTAATCGAGAAGGTAAACACGGATAAGAGATTTTCTATGTTAATTTCAGTATATGATTCATCAAAAATGAATGAATGAATGAATATGGTTCACATTTCAAAATGAATTTAACTTTTATGATATGCTATAATAAAAATCAATAACAAATAATATTTAGCTATGAGAAGATATTTTTTCTTATTTATAAACAAAATATATTTGAGATGTTTCTGTGAGCAAAAGTTTCCTACAATAAAAATATTGGAGCCTTTTTCTAAGTAAAATAATATTTGGCTTTGTGCATACGCACGATGTAATTCTCAACTGTATTTTAGAAAATGAACTATTATTTATTTTGAATCACATATGAAAGTAAACAGTGAAGGTCTAACAAAAATGAATTCTATTAAATAATTTATTTACAAATTTAATAGCTTAAACTTTTCATACAATTTAGCACATAGACTCCTGATAACCATAAAACAATAATTAGTTAACATAGTAAAAAAAATAAATAACACCTACTCATATATCTTCTTAGTATGAGAAGTCTAAAAAGTAGGTGACGATCAATTTATGAATATACAATATACTATCATAAATATAAATCCAAATTTTTCACATGGCAACTTCATTCTCGGGTAGTACTCTTTTGTGATTGAATTATATGTCTGTAAATAGAATGTTTCTAGCAGATAAACTAATTAGAAGGTGAGCTTCAGACAAAAAATGCAATTAACACAACATAATCAATAATGAGCTGTCTTATATGAAATTTCTAAGTCTGTTTTTGCCTGACAAAAAACTAATACTATCTTGGTTTAATAAAATATGAAAAAGTTTCGTTGGAATATTTTTTGAATTATTTATGAATTGTACTTAAAGTTCCAGATTTATCGAATTATTTGTTTTTGTTTAGCATCTGGAAAACATATTATATATAAAACTGTACTTGGTGATATGTATGTAACTGATATGAATCGTACAAAAGGTCATAAGTCATTATTAAATTATGGTTGCTGGAATCCATCATCGAATAGTGACGAATTTATGACTTGTGCTGATGATTGTACTTTACGTATGTGGTCGTTAAGGAAGCGTGATCAACAACTACATGTTATTCGAACAAAAGATGAATGTGGTCGTGATGTTCGAACAACAACTTGTACATATAGTCAATCATTATATAATGATGAAAATTCAAATTTAATTGCTGCTGGTTGTGATAATGGTAGTATACTTGTATGGGATCGTCGTAGATCATTTGTTCATGTTACATTTAAATGTGTAAATGCACATTTACAGAATCAATTAATAACATCATTGAAATGGTCATATGATAATCAAATATTAGCATCAAGATCAACTGACCATACGCTTAAAATATGGGACATAAGAAAATTTGATCAATGTTTATCATCGTGTGAAAATATTTATAATCATTTTTCAATGACAAATATATCATTTTCACCAAATGATAAATTTATAATTACCGGTGTGTCGAAATGTAAGAATTCACATGATGATGAAACCAATGGAAAACTAATGATTTTTAATCGAAATAATTTATCGAAACCATTGAATGAAATTTTGTTTAATGATAGTGTTATTCGAACACTATGGCATCCGAAATTGAATCAAATATTTACAACAACAAATAATGGACTTGTTCGTATTTTTTATGATGAACAACGATCACCCATGGCTGGTGTTCGTTTATGTCTTAGTCGCAAAGAAAAAAAGTCGAAAAATCAGAATGATTTTGTTGCCAATATTGATCCAATCATAGCATCCAGTTCTACGTCCAATTCTATTGATGAACAAAGAAATATCTTTCCAGAAAATAGAAAGGATGAAAAAAAATCTTCTTCATTACATCAACATCTTGTTCAAACAATAGTAAAGTCTAACATTGTAGGAGAAGAAGATCCTCGAGTTGAATTATTGAAACACGCTAAAGAAGCTGAGAGCAATTCAAAATGGGTTACACCAGCTTACGTATATGCACAGCCTAAACCTATATTTCAACAACAAATTGAGGAAGAAAACGATGACGAAGATCTATTGCCAGTGTTAAAAAAACACAGAAATAAATAATATTAATATGTAAATATAATTATTGTTTTAGATTGAAATAAATTACTTGGATTTGAGTTTGTAAGAATGCATCTTTCAATAACGAAATTAGGCGATGATGGAGATTTGTTAACAATTGAAATCGCGTCTGATCTTACAATAAAAGATTTAAAAGGTGTAATTGAATCGGAGTCGGATTTTGGAATGAAAGCCGATGAAATGAATCTATACTACGATGGTAAACCTAAGAAATCTAAACTTACTTGTTTATTTCACTCGTTTTGTTCTTTTTTTTATTCCAGGTAAATTACTTACTAATGAAAATCGAACACTCGACCAAGCGAATTTAAAAGATTATGATTTAATTACATGTCAGCGAATACTATGTACGTCATCGTTGAGAAATTCTAATTGAATTGAGTTTTAATTTTCCGTATTCTCTTTTGAAACTACAATTAATCAATATTACTGAGTAGTTCAGATGAAGTAGCAAAAACAGCATATAACTTTAATTGCGATCTTTTGTTGTTTTCAAACATATACCATACTAAAATGGAGAGATACGTCTGATAAAATGAGAAAGATCATTTTCGATAGAATAAATCCATCTTTGTCTTATTTTATCAATCAAGGTGCAAAATGCAACTGTTGAATATCCAATTTTACTAAAATATAACAAAAATATGCTCAAATCACTCTTTCTATAATGCAAAATAGGTGAAAAGAGAATGGAAATTCAGATGAAGCTATATTATTTCAATTGAATTGTTTTGAATTAGGATAAAACTATTTCTCGCAAATAACAAATCGCTTTAGATCTTGAGTAAAATATTTCTATCACAGTCACAGAGAAATTCAAATATGAAAAAAACAAAATTTTAAAATTATTGAATGCCAATATTTTCAATTCTAGAAAACTTATTTCAAAAAAATAGCTGAATGTTATAAAACTTAAATAAACCGAAGGAAATAGGATATGGTTGATCGCAAAATTAAAACTCACAATATTGTGAAAACTGATTAGAAGTAATGATTTTTTTCACATGAAGCAATTGAAATTTAGATTCTTTTGTTAAAAAAAATCTTTATTTATAAAAGAATGTGCTTCAACAACAAAACAATCTCAGTAAAACAAGGATGCTAAGATATTCACAAATTTAAAGCTGCACGTTCACTGCAGAGGTGTCCACAGGGTCAATTTTATTGCCCTGCCCTGGCCTGCTGTTTATCGTAACTCGCCCTGCCCTGCCCTGCTAATTAAGAAGAACTTTTTTCATGTTTAAATTCAAGTTTAAGTAATCTTTTTTATTTGAAAAATAGTTCAGCAAATAGATAAATGATCAGCAAATAATAAATTAGCCCTAATTGAAAGAGTGTATATGATGATATTGCATCATCACTGATGATCCATCAGTAGATCGGCTTGTCCACGTAACCCACTACTTCGCTGATCAAGTTTTAAAAATGTTTTGTTTCGATATGAACATATCTCAGCGTATTTTCTGGTACAGTTTTTTACAACTCATTGTGAATTTGGACTTTTTTTTCTTTAAAAAATGGGTTTTGGCATCGAAAATTAAGTTTTAAAGTTTTCATAAACTGTATTTTCAATTTTCTAACCAAGAAATTTAAAACGAAAATGCAGAGTAATATACCATTCGATGCAGAATTTGATTCTTTACAAAGTGGCCTGTTAATTGTTTACTCACATTCTTTAGGACAACTTCTAAGCACTTGTACAGTTTCTAACTTACGATACAATTATTGAGCTCGTATTTCGATGTAGCAACTAGAGTTTTTTTTTTACAGAAGGATATACAGGGCAGTGATCAACATATAAACATTGAATATTTCTAAGCATGTTAAGTGCTTCAAATTTGGTCGACAAAAAAACATGTCACAGCGTTACGTTTGGACAAGGCGAGACATATTTAACGAAGAGAGAATAGAAACTTCATTTTCATCACCAGGAGAGATAGATGAAATATGAGCACATGAATCTATCGACGATGATAGCGATGCATAGTTTTANGGCATACCCCTGATTGGTCCCCTATTACGTCCCCCACCAACTCGTCTCCCATTAATTGATTCCTAATCCGTCCCCCGATATTTTTTTCCGAATTCGTCCCCACCCATATTCGTCCCCACTCTAAGTTCGTCCCCACCAGATTCGTCCCCACTCTAAATTGGTTCCCAATTCTATTAATTGGCGCTTGATTTCAAAAAATATGAATTTCTAATGTAGTTATAGTAAAGGTGAAAGACAATTTTTATCGTAAGATTAACAAGTGAATATAAACATTTTTTGCAACAATTAGAAAGAATTAAAAAATTGTTGAGCAATCACAACATTATATCAAGACAAAGAAAATATACTCGTTCAATTTCGTGAACGGCGTCGCCATTCTACTACTCTTTTCCGTTCACGTTTAAGAGTATATTGAAAACCATTATAGTTCAACACTTTTCCTGTTCGTTCCGTTGGAGTAAAACTGAGCATATTTCAATGTGCTTACAAATAAAAAATATCGATCAGTCAGCCGTAGACAGCCATTACATGCATCTCTCTTATAGACTGCTGGATTATACCAGAAGAAATGAATCCGATTGTCATTGCCACTAGCTGTGTATATAGACAGCGAAGAATGAATATTTCAATGTTAAATAGAGTGGGGACGAATCCGGAGCCAATTAAGCAAAAAAAAGTATATGATGGGGACGAATTCGGAATCAATTTAACATAAAAATTCTACGATGGGGACGAATTCGGAATCGAATTTTCGGGGACCAGTTCGGTTCAATTAAAAAGGGGACGAGTTAAGACTAACCCCATTGAATGTATCATTATTTATTTTAGCAAATGTACCTTTAAACGCAGAAGGAGGTACTGGAATGCGTCTATCATTGAATCGTATGCATTTTTCTTTCGAATATTTAACTTTAAAATTAATTTGATTATCTGTATTGAAGCGCAAAATCCACAACAACTTTTTAATGAACTACGTTCTAATCCAGCAGTACTTGAACGAATTCGTCGAAGCGATCCACAATTAGTCAATGCCGTCGAACAAAATGACATGAGTATAAATAGGATTTTTCTGTTTACAAGAAAAATGATCACTATTATCTTTTGTTTGAGATGCATTCATGCAATATATAGTAAGTCGTTTAGCACCTCAACAAATACATCGTCCAACTGAACTTGATTTACTTGACCCAATGATACAACGACGTATAGAAGAAGCTATTAAGTAAAACAAAACACAATGAATAAACTACTTTTATTTTCAATTTGATCACTGTTTCGTTCAGTATGGGGAACGTTCTTGACAATATGGAACACGCTTATGAACATGCACCGGAATTCTTCGGTCATGTACTCATGCTCTATATTGTAAGATTGAGAAGCAAATGTTTTATTCTATTGAAAAAGAAAATCTATAAAAATTAAAATAGAATTGTAAAATCAATGGTCATCCTGTGAAAGCATTTGTTGATTCTGGTGCTCAAATGACAATTATGAGTAAAATATGTGCTGAACGTTGTGGAATTATGCGTCTTATTGATATACGTTTTAATGGTATTGCGAAAGGTGTTGGCACACAAAAAATTCTTGGACGTATTCATTTAGGTTTGTTTCTTTTAGTGGTTAGTTAGTGTTAGTTATGTAACAATAGTGTTATTCATTTATTTTAGCACAACTTGAAGTTGAAAAGCAATTTTTTGCAACTTCATTAGCTGTTCTTGAAGATCAATCAATTGATATGCTGATAGGGCTGGATATGTTAAGACGTCACCGTGTAATAGATTGAAAAAAATGACTTTATTTCTTCGGTATTGGACCCATTTATTTTTAGTGTGTCATTGATTTAGATAAAAATGTTCTGCGAATTGAAAATAGTGTTGAAACAAGTTTTCTATCAGAATCAGAATTGCCATCATACGCAAGATTATCAGACAATTCACCTAGTACAGAAGGCACTACTGACGGAACTGAATCTTTGTTAAAACCAACTGCAGAATCGAGTAAATATAAGAAAATTGATTTTGTATTAATCTAATTTATGTTTTTTCTTACAAATTTTGAAGGTCGAAGAACTATTATCAATAGTAATTTTTTGTGTGCTTTTTTATAAATCCTACAGAACAATTAACTAACAGAAAACACAAAACAAATCATGCATCGTATGTGTATGATCTCTCATTGAAATTATATTAATATTTTACATCAATAGATAAAACAATTAATATCTTAGAAATATTTATCAAAAAACAAATTAATAATCTATTTTTCTTAATTTATTTTATAGACGACAATCGTCGTCAACAACAACAATCAGCTCAGTCAGTGACAACAGCTGCATCATCGTTGACACCATCTTCTTTTCCCGAGAAAGATATAAGAGAAATAACAAAGAAGGGCTTTACAAGAGAACGAGCCATAGAAGAATTAAAGTCAACGGATGGAGATGTAACTAAAGCACTTGTTACACTTATAACAAAATCTTTGACTATATATAAACAAAAAGATTAATTTTAATTGATTATTATGCATATGAACAAATGAATTAATCAAGACGAATTATTTCATTTCTCCTTTTTTTTCTTATTTTTGCTTTAGCTTTTAATTATATTTCCCTCTGGTTTTTTTAGTCTTCGTTGATACAAACGATTTAATTTTCTCAAATTAAGAATGAATAAATGAATGAATATTAATCGAATGTGTCGTTGAGAAATAAAAATTCAACTCAAATATGATTCTACTCTCAATCGGGAATTGTTTAAAATGTCATTATTTTGCTATTCATAAATATGATAATATATTGCGAAAAAAGAAATAAAAATTTGTCAAAATGAACCTTATATATTCTTGATGTAAACTCTAAAAATATGATGATGATCAAGTGAGTAGAATTCAATTAATGAATGAAACGACATTATGGCATTCGTAAACTACTAATCGTACGTATATAGGTTTATTCTGATCAAATTAGAACCGATAAGGAAAATAAATATTAACTATCTATTGCTTTGCTACTTTCTTCTACTTCTATTTTTTTGGCTGTTTCTCTTATTTGACTACTGTTACTTGGAGCGGCTAATTTAATTAGTTTGCGAATTCTACCCACAACTGAAGACAGATCGTCATCGTCTGATGAAACATGAAGCCAAGATAAGAATAACTTTTATTTTATATTTAATCATGAAAAATATATTTGTTTCCTTGTATTCGTTACATTATATTGAACTTATTATATTGGTATAGTTTGAAAATATAAAATTAATAATGAATGTAACGAAAATTTTCACCAATTGATTATTTATTTTTCATTATATTGAGGAAGAATATAAACTAGAAATAAAACGAAACAAAACAATTTAACAATAGCACCGACTACCAATACGATATATTGATGTGTATGTATGTCTTGAAGGCAATAAACAGATGGAAGAGCAAGATACATTAAGATACAGTTAACATGAATGAAATTTGTCAACTAACAATTTCGTCCAATGAAAAAAGAAAAGCAAGTTGAAATTAAACATAAGTTTAACGATGTGACAATGAAACTGATGGTCTTTGCTGTCTTTCCCAGACATCTGTTCCACATGCACAGGTTGTATAAGAGGTAGGCGTACTTGCACAAACATCCTCGCTGGTTAATGTGGATTTACGTGTGTTATTATTAGAAGTACTTGTATTGGGAACAATTGTTGCAGAAAAGAGCGACTGTGGTGATGATGATGCTGAAGTGGACGATGAAAAAAATGTGCTTTTGTCATGATTAATGTTAGAAGATTTCGAATATAAATTCATACTTAGCGACACCGGTAGTGGTGGTAATGGTATAGAAGGTAATGAGCTAGTTGGTGGTAATTCCTCGTATGTAAATGGTGGTATCTTACGTTGTGACGATATATGTTGTATCGATGAATTTACAGTAAAATTCAAATGTTCTTCATTATGATTAGATGTTAGCTGAGATGATAATGCAGAATCACCACTTAGCAGTGAATTTTGACAAAAACAAGAATTTGATTTATTAGTTCCTTGCGATACGTCATAGTTTTGTATTAAACGCAATTCACATTCATCATTATACAACAATTGTCGAGGTTGAGAACGAAAATATCGGCAAGCACCAAATAAAAGACCACTACATGCAATAAAACTAATACATATCGTAGTAAAAAACAAAATATGTTTTAGACATTTTACATTGAATTGTTTTCGATCTATTGATACTAGTGAACAATCGTTAGTAAAACGATATACAATAATACCCATAACACCTGCAAATACAAATAACCATAATGAATAAAATGCAAAACGACATGATGATTGTTGTATTTTAAATAGTTTTTCATTTTTTGATCTTAAACGTTCGTTTAATGTCCAATAATTATATAAATGATGTTGATATTGTTTTTTAATTTTTGATGAATGTAAAAGTGTTGTCGTTGGTTTTTGTGATGATATTTCATTGATAACGATTGAATCCACCGGTATTGGTGGATTTGAAGATGATGATGATCGCATGAACAATATGTAACAATACAATTGAGCAATTGAGCAATTTACAATTACCAATTATTATTTATAACATGTGCTTTATGTCCTTAAGGCTTGAAAGAAAAAAGAGACGAAAATAGCAGGCGAGGGAGTATGTGATTTTGTTTTATTGATATGAAGAACAACACGTTGTCAATACAAATCAATCGAAGATGTGAGAGTCTAGATCCAATAAGCAGAAGCATGCGTTAGAGTCTCTCAAGAAGAGAGAATATAAGGATGATGATGATGGAAAGTGTAGTACACATAAGAGATAGGGAAAGAAACCGAGAGAGACATAGAATAGAGACAAATAAAGTAATAGCATATTAGTCAAAGAAGGAGGAAAATATAAGCATGGTAAGGATGAAGTTGACATAAGTCGATGTGATCAATAAAATATTCCTATGACTACTAATAATAATTAAATGATATTTATGGAAATTTCCGATGATAGAAATTTAATATCCTAGACTCTTATTTCTAGCCATACAAGATGCATTGACTTTCGATTTTCTTGTATATATATATATATATGGTTATATTTATACATCTGGAGTGTAATGAAAAAAAATATCTTCAGTTTTCTATCTATACCGAAAATAACTAGATGATCGATATGGTAAAAGATGTACGTCATAGTCCTATTAGTTGGCATGATATTTGATAAAGTACCACATAGTTAATGATTGCTTTTATCATTCTTGTCACTTGAATGTAACGAATCAATGAGAAGCATGCGAATCATAAATAAGTACCTTTAAATAATTGCCTTCGTTTATTTCTATTATATATACATATATATGTATGCAAACATTTTCTACTTCCAAAACACATTTTTTGTTTTGTTTTTCATATCATCAAAGAAAATATTCATTTCAAAGTACTACTTATATATATATATATATATGTTGTAGGCAAAATTGGAATCCGGGCAAATTCGGAATTTGCCTAGGCAAAATTGGAATTCTAATTTCTTCTGTAATTTTGATTGGTCAAATAATCCAATATTCCAATTTTGCCCGGATCCCAATTCTGCCCCCAACATATATATATATATACATATATCTATTATCTCAATAATAAATACATGCGAAGGTAGCGATAGAGTATAGATCATTAATACTAATCATTTTATGTAGAATACGAGGAAAAACTTATGAGAATTATGATAATCGTTTTCTTTTTCTTTTTCTTCAAGTATGATATTTTTCATTGATCTTTCAACAAGAATCTTGTCTAAGAAGATGTATAGAGATTTTATCGATCAATGACGCTTGAGTTATATTTTTTTATTTCCTTTTAGTCTACTACTAATGAAACTTTTCGTTTTTCTAATTTTCATTTATTTCGTCATGTTTGAACATGACTATTTACATGTTCGTATTCTTGCTATTTATTGTAATAATATAACTTCTATGAATACTTCAACGAGATTAACCATAAATCGAATTTCACATTTGAATTCATTGATCACACTAAACTTTTGTATATTGAGTTTTTGTTTATTATGTTTATGTTCGATATCGTACAACTGTCCATCGATACCAATATTATCAAGTATTAAACAAAAGATAGATAAGCGCTTTTTTCATTTTGCTATAGAACAATCATCAAAAAGAAGAAATCGACAGCAAGATACAGCAAAAAATTGATGATAATAGTAGTACCGTTCGAAGTGCTACTACACAAAAAACAACAGTTCAAATAAATCAAATTTATCTTTTTAATTTATAATTGTAAATATGAGAAAAAATTTAATTTTTAACTAATGCGAAAAATTTGACCTTCGAAATGTTAGAACTGAACAAACAAACGATAAATACGTAAGGATGAAAACTTGAAAGATTTCCAATTGAAAGTAATTAGATAAAATAATGAATTTTTTTTGTTATTTTAATCTAAACTAAAATTGACCATTAGTCCATATATAATCCTTAGCAAAAACAATAATGATTTAAAAGACTGACATTTTATTTAGTGTCATTGTTAGTATGTATCGACTTGTAAATATATATTACTATTGCTAGAATGAAATGTATTTTATATCAATATCAATATAAAGTCTACGCATTTTCTTCTAAATGTATCGTTTGAAAATTTAATTTCTATAATTTCTAACAAAGAACTACGGTCATTAGCTATACAAACATGAAACAAAACGAAGATTTATATCCGATTATATAGCACTTCAATTAAATTATTTATTATATTATATTATATTAAATATTTTTACATTCGTCTAACGCTTTTGCCTGACTTCTGCATTTATGGGAGGAATGAATCCAATTATCTATCATAACTAATTTACTGTTTATTGATTTAATTCGTTTCTCTCTGATAGAATCGTTTTTAATTACTCGACGTTTTTTTCATTTTTTTTTCAAATCATTGAACATTTCCATAAGTTTTAAAAGAAAGTAAAAAAGGGCTATCATCTCACAGTAAACTATACAGTGCAAAGTAGTAATGCTTTCATTATTTTCTCTTGACTATTTACAAGACAACCATCATTTATTGTTTTCCATTAGAGTAGAGTACTTAAGTACTCAGACTATTTCTTTCTTATATACAATCTTTAATTTGGTTTTAGAGATCTATTCGCGAGTTTTGCACATGGAAAATGTTTTGTGTATATATAAATATATATATGTATGTATATATACTAACATTTTTCTATAGTGATCAACATAACTTTTCTTTGCACATATATATATATATGTATGTATGCGTTGTATGCAAAAAAAAGGTTACACGAGCAATTATCAAGAGGCACTGTTATATGTTGTATGTGTTTGCTACTGCCCTATCCTTTTAGCACAAGAAAACAACAACAAGAAGAAAAATAAACTATGTACAATGATATGCAGAATGGAAAAAAAGAATAAAAAGAAAAACAAATTGAACTAAGCTATCGTATCGAAACGATAATATTATTTTGATCGTTCATCGAAGATGATGGTGTGTGATAATAATGAGGCGTTGGATGATGAGAATGCTGGTGTTGATTATGAGTATTTTTTGTATGATTAGGTAATAATGATAATGTTGTTGTTCGAATAACATTATTCTCTTCACTTGATCGTGAATATTTAATAATAAGAAGACTTATTAAAAATGCTACTGAACCTGTTACGACAAATGTTATACCTAATACTTTCATCGTTTGTCGATTACATTTAAATGATGTTGATACTATTGATATATGATCATTTGTACTACTTTCACTAGTTGATGTTGTCAATGTATTACAACCATTAAAATGCATTATATAAATGAGTTGAGTTGCACCAATAATAATGAATAATATAGAAAGTATAAGCATAACAATACCACATGGGAAAGTACATTGAAAAAAGCGATAACAATAACCACGAACAATTTCAACTCGACGTCGTTTTATTGTATACTGGCCAAATGCTCCTACCATTGAATGCATCGTTAATTTTAGTATTGTGTTAGGCTGTGTCGTGTAAGTGAATAAGTAACGTATTAGATAGAAGTCTATAAGAGAAAAAATTAATGTTGATGCCGATTATTCTTGAAGCAACCAACAGCTAGATAAATCCATGTGCTTTATCTAAAAAGAATCAATGATAGATTCAAGTGGATCTTATTCAAATATCTTAATGGAAACTTTGATTTAGGATATGAAAAAAAAATAAAAACAAACACGATTAATCTAGTTTAATATTTTCTTCAAACTTATCGAAAAACAAAAGAAAAATAGAATTTTTCTAATACTCAATTACACATGTATGTGTGCATGTGCGTGTGTATATGTCTGCAAGAATAAAATCATAAATCATCGGTATCTGTCTTCTTCTCGTCTACTTTATGCAAATATATAAACAGCAATATAATATTCTCCATATATGAAGATATATCATCATTGTCATTAACTAAACAGTGGAGTCATTTGAGACGGAGAGACGAGTAATTAGAGTAAATATATTGAAGGGCTCGATTATGTCTTTGTATTGTATTGATATGTGTATGTGTGCGCATGCTATTTCGAACAACAGTCAAAAACTCTCGCAATCGCTAAAAACAATGCTAGTAATACCAACGCAGAAAAAGTGCAGCAATAGTAGATAAGTGCTTACTATAATTGTGTTGGCTTTGATTAGCTTCTGTTCGACGTGGCGACGAAAGAGACAAGAAGACGACAAGAGAGAAAAAAGCAACGTGCCACGATGACGATCGGAAACATTTGTATCATCCGGTAGGACGATGGAAAGCACAGAGGTACTACTATGGAAAGGAATAGAGAAAAATAAACATATCAATCCGAATCGGCAAGAAAAAAATAGACGACGAAGAAATCATCAATAAAGAAAAGTCATTTCTAGTCTGTTTTGATGGACAGGAAGACTTCGGTCATCAAAAAAGAAAAGAAAAGAACATTGAAATCATGTTTATGATCTCAATCATCGACACATATGTTGAATCTTGATCCATTTATGCGTCTGTCTCTCCAAATAATAGTACTATTCACCTAATTATTTTTTACAATATGCCAAACTGAAGATGGTTCTTTTTTTACTTCTCTTCTATTTTCTTCTATATTTGATTAATATCTTTGGAATAAAAGAATAGCTATGCTCAACATGTAGCGAAATACGATGAACAACTAATTATAATTTGGTACGATGATGTGACAAGGAACTAGCTGACAGTATAGAATAATCATACATTCGTCATCTCCGTCGATGATGATGTAGTACTTTCTCGCCCTTTCATAGGATTCTTTTTTTTGAAAAAATAGAAGAAAATGAGCGCAGCGCCTGTGCCGATGACGAAAAACATCGACTACGAGACGGCGGAGCAGCAGAAAATCCAACCACGTCTCTCGCTTTGTTATAAACAGACAAACAAAATAGACAGAAAAGAGTGAGAAAAACTTCATCTCAAAATATGAAGAGACATTTACGCACGCTTCCATGCTATGAACGATGAATAGTAGGGGATAGAGGAAAGACGTCAAGTATTGCTACCCATTAATTTGATACGAGCAACATTCTGATTGAACATTAGAGTTACTGTTATTCAATTGTACTATGTTTTTTTTTCTCCATTATCTGCTCAATCAACCATCATACATTTAATCATATACTTATCTGTTTGTTCTCACTCTTAAGCGCATGCTTCATTGCATTCTCCTGGAAAAACTTACATAAAAACATAGAACTACGATAATTTCTCTTGACATTACCTGTCGTGTCAAAAAAAAAACATATGGACGTTACAGAGATAAAGATTAGTTAGCATCGTCCAAATGTTAACAAAATAGAGACAGCCGTTAGCATGTTGCCTGTTGTTATTGTCAATGTATTATTTATATTATATATATATATCCTGGTTGTTTATTTACTCTTTTTTTCTTACGTAGTAAGCTAGTTTTACCGAAATACTGCACCTACTCATTATCGCAAACCAGTGCACATCAAATGATATATGAATGCAATCAATAAGATGTAAATAAATTAGACAAAAGCAAGTCGAATCAGAACTCACGATATCATCTAGAGATGTATATATTTATACAGTTATTAAGTTATTAGCATGCATGTTTTATCGATTAGACAATAAAATATTGTCTTCTCGACCGAAACAAATTATAAACAATGAAATTTTCTATGTTGGATACATTCTATCAATATTATGCAAATAATAGAAAGTTAGTTTACCTAAGTCTTAAAAAAATTGAACTTTTTAAAATTGGTAACAACACATAATTCATCGGAAAAAAATAACAATCATTTCCGACTAAATGACATCAGAAAAGCAAGCAAATCGGTATTTCTTGATCATTATAGTGATTCTATGATAGCAAACGTCGAGGCATTATTCGCATTTCTTTGTCAAACAAAAATTCTACATTTTTACGTAAAAATATCTTTAATTCAGAGACAGCATTTTTTAATAGGAAAAAATATACCATTCTATTTGTTTTTTTCATAAATGTTAACTTCAGTGTTCACTTTTCAAAATACAAAACATATAAAGTACGTTTGAAATTAATTCAGTTCTAGACTAGATTCCTTGTTTTTTAAGCAGTTACGTTTTCTTGATTCCTATTTGATATCCGGCCGTTAATTTACTATGATACTCAGAGCTTTTTTTAACATAGGATAAAAGTTACTCATTCAAAAAGTATTGTGAGCTTACAATGTCAATAGAAATTAAAATAAATGCGATTAACAAGAAAAAGAAACGCATACATTTGTATATTCACATAAAAAAGTATTTTCAATAAAAATTAATGAATGTCGATGATAGCTCAGACTATTTAAAAAAGAATATAGTTTTCTGAATCACATTTTACAGTTTTAGTATAGAAAACTTGAAACGATTCGTAAATCAACAATTACTTTATCGTGTAAAAGATAAAATAGAAAAAACTGATGTAGAAACAATAATCAGCATATGCGATGACGACACTGATAATGTTAATTATATTCGTAATATTTTTCTTTCTAGATTAAAGGGCTCAATATAGATTTGACAGACAATTACATACACAAACGTTCTATACAGAAGTTCTAAAATAATAGAACATCTCTAGATAATAAAAAACAAATCTCAGTGGTTTTATTCTACAAACTAATAATATCAATATCCTAATGATATTCATCTATGCAACCAATGACGCGCTAAAAGGCGACCTTATCTTATTATTTCGGCTATTACTATCATAAAGACGCGATATTCAAAAGAATTGTAAAATTTCGATTGCATAATTTGACAATGTCCTTGCTAAAAGGAGATTTAAGTTTTCAATACTGTTCTTTGTCTAGAAATTTTCAAACACCTAAGTATGCTTGATCAGAATTGCATATTAACTGAAGACAACTAATGTAAAGTCTTCAAAAAATAATGTTTAACATAAAACTAAACGAAAGTTAAGATGTAATTTTTACTATCATACTACTAAATCATAATATTTGATTTGTTCTGCAACGGAAATAAATAACATTATATAACGTAACAGCCAATTAAATAACATCTAGTCACTATAGAAAAATTTGATTCACTATATTTTTCGAACATAATCGATTACATACTATTAAATTTGCATAGTACTTGATGTATAAAAAGAATCATGTTTAAAAGAAAATTCTCATTTTTCAGCAAAAGATATTCTTATAAGAAATACATCTTTAACTGTAATCAATAGATAGACATTGTCATTCATAAATATATTTGGCACATCATAGTAATACCAACTCTCTTCATATTAACACATTCAAGATTGTAGGATTTAGATCTATGAATTCAATGGTATATGATTTAATTGCTAAAATAAAAGTTGCTTATTGCAATGTTTCTTATTATCGATTTAGAATTCAATTGATATTTTCAAATAAAATGAGTCAGTAGTTCAATGAGCAAACGTTATTGCTAATTTTTCTTCAATTTTCTTGCATGATTATACATTTGAATTGTGTAATCTTTTGATAATTGCATACAAAGGAAACAGTGTTGCTAAAGAAAATATCCCAAAAATTCATTTACATCTTCAAATATTGATGTAGAAAAATTAGCATGAAGCTCAAGATAAAAGAAAAAGAAACACAAGCAAAGTCTTGATTTAAATTAAAAACAAAGTATCAATATAGTCAATAAGCTAGAATTCAGATGGATTAAAACCATCTCTCTAGAAAAAATATACTCCAAGGATGTAAAAAGAATTTTTTTCACTTTTTTCAAGATTTTCCTTTAAATAAAAAGAGAAACATCACTAAGTTGGAGATATAATTTAGTATATGCAACTACATTTGTATAAATGCATAGTAATAGGATATTCGCATCGTTAATTCTTTACAGCAATCATTCCCGTTACGTTAATTATACAGGATGCTCTACAATTTTACCATATCCAATATATATTAAGGTTGATTATCTTCTCGTTTATATTTACTTGTGTCTAATTGACGAGTGAAATTCCATTCAATTTTTCAAAAATCATTTTCAAAATAATCTACCATTCTTTCACCAAAATTAGAAAATAAATCTGTTTTACAATCTTAGCACACATCAGTGATAGAAATATTTCCGTTCGTGATTATTCGAATGCCATTATGCTCAGTAGTTGTTTATTTCTGCAAGCTCAAATGATTAGTCATGTCGAGTAAGGTTTTTTTTGTCATATTTATAGTGATTGCTAAAATTATTTACCATATTCATAATAAATTTGTTATTTTCTGAACTGATAAATTTGTAATATTTTCCATTATGTATGTTCCTAATGATTAACAGATCACATTGCAGACATTGCAGGCTATGAAAAACAATGAAATAGATAAAATAATGTTTACTATTATAGAAATCCATACATCAACGAGTGGATTTCAAAGAAAAGTTTTGTTTATCCCTGTACCAACAATTATCAATATATAAATGGAAAAAAAAACAATTGTCTTGATGATTTGGCCTATAGTATTATCACGCATTTGGTATAGTCATTCGGGTGGAAATGATTGTATTATTAAACAATTATTCATAAAAATAATTCACTTAGCTTCATACCATTTCGATAGCTGGAGAAGGACTTGTACTCGTTTGATGACAAACTTCCGTACAATTTTCTATACATACAAACGACACTACGAGTTTCTTGGTCCCGAGTTAAACATGGAGAATGTTTTTCGACGCACCATAAAAAAAGCTATTAATTTCATTACTATACTTCACTAATTGGAGACCAGTTTATCGATTAGCTCTATAAATGATCTTACGTCTTTTATGTATCATCTTTTTTAGAGTAATCTAATATTTTCTTAAGTTATTAACTAATTGGATAATTCTTTTCAACAGTGATTTGCTCTTTTGCTTCCTAATCTGTATATCTTTACATAGTAAATTGATTTAGACTTTCTCATCAAATTGAACAACAACTGTTCATCATTATTTATTAGGATACTTTTAAGTCATGTGTTTTTCTCCATACAAATAACTCTATCTTTTCTATTAAATAACAAAAAATATACTCTGTTCAAAATTTAAACTTATTATATTTTATTCTTGTCTTGTTCGTATACTACTACGATAAAACTTAATAAGATCACAATGGATTCAACTTGGAAATACTGTTCAAAGCATAAAATTGTTCACGTTAGTTTTTTAATTTTATTTCGAGCGTATTAGTTTATTACTATTACCAATAAAAAATGTCCAACCTGATCACCCAACGAAATATACAAAAATCATTATTTTACTTTTCAAAAGCGCATCATTTATTGAACAAATATTCATTCCTCATCTAATTCATAATTCATATTTATTGTTCCACTTCAATGTTTGCTAAGATCATCGACATCTAAGTAACTATACTCATTTAAAATGCAAATTACTTTTCTACTCTTTCATAGGAATACATTAATAATAGAACTTTACTCATTTGTTTATTCAAGTAGATCGACGATGATATTAAATTTTTTTCTTCTATATTACATTTTCGTGGAAAATTTGCTATGTTCCTATGAAAATAATTCCTATACTGTTTTCTTTACTTTAATACATCTGTATTTTTTTGCAGTGCTAGTTTTTACTTAACAATAATCCATAATAAATTGGTGCAAAGAAGATGCCTACAATGTTAATATTGAATGAGAAAGAAAAATAAATCATTGCTTTTGTTAGCATCATTAACTATAATTTGTTACATGTCTCTAGGCATGCAAACTGACTTAGTACTATCTAAATCGGAATCACATTCCAGAAGCGATAAAAAAAAGAAGTGTGTTAGTATTATTGACTCTCATCTTATGAACTCACCCATGAAAAAAAAAGAAAAAAAAAGAAATGGATCTGTGTCAATATAGAACTTCCATGCATCACATCATATCGATCATTCGAAAGTAATTCAGAAAAAAAAAATAATGCATATTTGTATCGCACAGTTCAAGGTTTATTGTAGAAGCAAGGTCGTTTGTTACACGCACATAACTAGGAGAAAAGATTCATAAAATAATAGCTCGATCTCGATAGTCCCCTAGCACTATGAATATAGACGGACTGCGGACGGTATAACCAAAGAGAGAAAGAAGATGTAATTATAGAGTGCGTGAACCTCAGTACAAACAACATATTCACGTCCATCGGGGTATTTCTTTTTTCTCTCGTGCTAGTCATTCCGTAGCACTCGGCTAGAAATGATGCTGTGTGTTGGTGAACGAAGAAGGAAAAACTATTGCGCCGCGTTCTTCTTTTTCGCCTTCCCTTTTCTTCTGTGTTGTTCTACTTTCTTTTCTCTTTTTCTCTTTACATTTTTTTGCTCTTGAGAAAAACTCAACACACGCGAGGCATATTGAACTTGATGCTTATTTTATGTATGCATATGTGTATGCATGTGTGCGCGTTTGTCGAGAAAATGACCAACAGTAGTAACATTCATCTGCAAAACTAATTTGGATCGTCATCGTCGTCGAACTCAATAATTGTTCCGTCCCGTCGCCATCCTCGAATAGGGATTGCGTGTGTCCAATCGTTTCTCATTATGTGAAGAAGAAAGAGTAAGAGGAAAAAAGAACGACCACAACCACTACTAATCTATGCAAGAAGAAATATAGAAAGCTACAAGAATTTTATTAGTATTGATATACTGTTCAGCATAACATCCAATCTGCTACAACTTCTGTTCTTCCAACTGGTCAATCATTCCACTAGCAGCAAAAGAAACGAAGAAAAAGGAAAAAGAAACAAGACGATGCTAATGAAAGATTTGCTTCTAGTTCTCGCAATACATTCTTTTATTTGGCCTATAATGATAATAATACACTGTAATTGTCTCTCGTCTACTACACAGGAGCAGCTTGATGGTGAATAGGAGTGTATTGAAATCATGAATACATATCAATATGATCATCAGTTACCTACATATTGTGTCGCCATTGTTTTCTTTTAAGTTCAAATTCATGGAATGTTAGATTAAAGACTACTAAAAATGCCAACAAAATAGTAAGTAACACCTGTCTTGTTCGTTACATGTAATATCTCGAACATTTTTTTTTTCTTCAAAGAAGAGATAAGGCACATTCAATTGTGAGTAGTAGGAATGATGTAACGCAGAGGATGGAATAGCTATCAAATCATATCAATCTACGCTGTGTTGAGCCTGTCACAGTTGATCGATTGATGATTGCCCGGCCGTCTCGACAAAAAAAAACTTCGAATCTCGTTTTTCTTCTCATTTCTATGACGTAATCATCTGTCATTCTCATACAAAAGATTATTGGAAAGATTTAAAGATTAACAAGCAGCTTTGTCATATATAATACTTTTCTGTTACATGAGTATAAAATATTTTTTTCTGTTGATAACCAGTTGCTGATTTACTTTTTATAAAACTAAAAATTTTCCTTCTAGTAAAATATGCTCTTTTCTCATTCATCCTTTTTAATCAATTAATTACTTATATATGGATTTACTTGGATTGATACGACGTTTACCTGAAATAATTGCTTATAATAAATTTGATGATGATCTCAGTGATCGTTTAAATTATTCGCATACAGTAGCAATATTAATAGTATTTGCTATTATTGTCACAAATCGACAATTCAGTGAAAATCAAATCAAATGTTGGGTTAGTATTTTGTCCTATCTTCATTTCTGAAGTAAACTAAACAAAAAACGCTCTAATGTTTTCTTTTCCTGTTTCAGGTCCCTGCTCAATTTACTGGTAGCTATGAACAATATGTCAATCAAATATGTTTCATAACCAACACATATTCATTTGATATGCATGAAACACTACCAGATGATTATAATCAACGCCATGAACATGAACTTAAGTATTATCAATGGACTCCATTTATTCTTATTTTAATGGCTATTTTATTTTATATGCCGCATCAAATTTGGCGTGGTTTTAGCCTTCGCAGTGGAGTTGATTTAAAAGATTTAATTGAAGCAGCTCAAACATATCGTTCAGCAAATATACGACATGACGATAAAATCAAACTACTTGACTATATAACTAATTGGGTTAATAATTATTGCGCAAATGCTTATCGTTTAATAAATATTCAAACAAAAAGAAGTCTATCAACAAGAAAAGCGAAACTAACTTGTATTGGACATCATGTTTTTTTTCCTATCGGCTTATATACCGGCAATTATTTAATGATAACTTATATATTTATTAAGTTTCTTTATTTATTAAATTCAATTGGACAAATCTTTTTATTAAATACGTTATTAGGACGAAACTATTGGTATTACGGTATTGAAATCATATATAAATACTGGACCCAAGGAATTGGTTTACTCTATACAGGAACTGGCTATTTTCCTAAAGTGGTATGTTTAAGTAATATTTAACAAATATAAGAAATAATAAGCAGTGATCAAAAACTTCACAGAAATAATAAGATCTATATGATTTCTTATGAAGCCATAAAAATCCGAACATGGTTTTATTAGCTATATATTCGTATACGAGAATGGACATGTTCACTAACTTATGTCTCTATTTTCCTGTTTCATCTCTCATTATTTCTAGAAAAATTTCGTCAATTATTCAACTTTCAATTGTAACATTGTATCCTAATTGACAATAAGATTTTGTTTCTTTTACTTCTCTTCGTTTTCATTTGCTTTCTTGTACTTTAAGCATTTGAAGGCATGAAAAAAATATGCAGAATGTCCCCGTGGAAAATAATTTCTGAATACACGCATCGATACCATAATCACAGTTCTTGTTTGAACTTTTTTTTTATATCCATTCAGAAAACAGCATTATCAGCTACTTTGATCATAAAAGGGCATGTGAACACGCTAGAAAAGGCAACTTTTACATCTGGGAAACATTCAACCATATTTTATACGAATTTGTATTTAAATATTTAACAAATTATTTTTGGCAACATAATCCGAGATTCATGTATTTTTAAGACTCAATTAACTGTTTACAATATTTACTTAATGGATATTTTTAGAAAATCCAAGGGGGATCGCGATTAATATGTGTAAATATGTCTTCAGAAATTTTTGTGTGTTGGTCTCTTTAGTCTAGATTTTATTTGTGTAAACCAAAGAAGCATTGCTTAGAACAGAAAAACTTGAATAATATATTATTATAGAAAATTTTGATCAATAATATCTTTTTTGAAGATAATTAGTCATGTGAAATTGAATTTCTCAAAAAAAAGTAATTTATTGCAGTGTTTATTATCACCTATTTGGATTTAAACTGTTATTTTCTTGAATGATTATACATTTGGATTATGAATTGTGTAATCTTTCGATAGTTGCATACAAAGAAAACAGTATTGCTAAAGAAAATATCCCAAAAATACATTTACATCCTCAAATATTGATGTAGAAAAATTAGAATGAAGCTCAAGATCAAAAAAAAAGAAACACAAACAAAGTCTTGATTTAAATTAAAAACAAAGCATCAATATAGTCAATAAGCTAGAATTCAGACGGATTAAAAACCATCGCTCTAGCACAAAGAGTACAAGGATAAATCGGAAATATTTCGTATGATATAACCAGATATGGGTAACTTTCGTGTGAGGAAGTTTTGCGATCATAAATTGGGTATCCTTTGATTGCACACTTTATCTAAGAAATGGATAGAGTTCCTGATTCAATGTTGTTGTTAGAATACAACTGACAGAATGAAGTAGTGAACGTTTCTTTATTTTACGAATAGACTACAAACAAGATTGACTACTATAATGACGATTTGAAATACAGAGCTCTCAAAATGTTTCCATTGAACTCATAAAATAAGATGAAATACTTCGACGAATGCTTCTAGTTAATGTTTCATTCGATACAATTATATATGTTAGACTATGAAAAAATATAGTAAGTTTATGAGCAACTAAATAAATTTTATATAAAATATTAACATACATGCTGTTGTGTTGCTTAGTAAATTAATAAACTACTAATCCAATATTAAAAACAAAGTTTGCAGTATTTTTGTATATTTCAGAAAAGTCGAGATGCTTTAAATAACATAGCTATGTCACAAGGTTAAAAAGAATGAAATTTAGTAATGCTTGATCACTTCGTGTAGTGGATTATCACTACATGCGCCTCGGCATTGATTGATTTATTTATTATGCGACAAATGATTAAAAAGACTTCAGCTATTTGTTTTCTTTTTGCCTTTTCTCTATTCAGAAGTAGAAGTTGATTACCAGTTATCAAAGACATCGGCAGGAGCTCTGTTATATATGCTCTGTGAAGTAGAATGAAATGCAAAAAGAAAAAGTAAAGCTAATTGAGGAAAAGGTCTAAACGAAGCAATGGGGAATATGTTGATCTGAAACACGCCTCAGTACACAAAGGAATTATTCAATCTCAATCTCAAATTCAATTCTTTTTCTCTTTTTAGGTTTTATGTGATTTTACTATTCGTGAACCAAATCATCCAAAAGAATCTCATCGTTATACAGTTCAATGTGTCTTGCCATTTAATTTATTTAATCAACAACTATTTACATATCTATATTTTTGGCTTGTAATACTATCTCTGTTTAATTTTATATCCATAGCTAAGTGGATTTATCGTATGTCACCATATAATAATTTTAATTATCTGCAACGACGTCTAAATTTACATATTTTAACTGATTCGCAAAATACTGAAGTTGATTTAAGACGTAAATTTGTTTACCAATATTTAAAAGGTGATGGAACATTTATGTTACGTTTAGTCGCAAGTAATGTTAGCGATTATGTATGTAGAAAAATTATTGTAGAACTTTATAAAGTATTTCACAAATCATTGAATTCCAATACAATCGGTCGCAAACCATTATTTAAACCAATATTAAATTATAAGCGTGATGATGATGATGATGATCATGATCTTGAACAAGATGACGATAATAAACAGCTTGATATTGATATTATTGGTGAAGATGATAAAAGTATAGATGAAACCATGGCTACCGATATTCCACCATTGCCTAATCCTCGGCAAGGAAAAATATTTGTTGAACGCGAAACACTTCCAAATTTACCGTCAGATTTGATTGGTTCAGAAAAAAATGAATTACAACAAACTGATTCTGTTTCAACACTCACAAATACTACCGTCAGTCATACACGCTTGCATAGTTCTTTAGTACCTCTTTCAAAAAATATCAGTCGTATGTTTGAAGCACAAGTCGACTCTTCTGAAATAACAAGTCCTGTATATAAGAACGTCGAATTTGATCTGGAACCAAATACAATAATTTCATCAACACTTTCCTCTCCTGCAGTACTAACCATTCAACATCTTCCAACATCACCAACGATGAAAGGTCCATCACCTTATGCAACAACATATTTAACAACGAAAAAACGAAATGAACATGAATTACCCTACATTGATGATAGTATATCGAGCAGTTCGACTTCTGGTCGATTGACTAGCCCAACTGTTGTTCGACAAACAGAAAAACCAACAACAAAGCTAGCATCAACAAGTCTCTTTTTTCGCCGAAGTCATGATGTATAGATTTTCTTTGTTTGCTTGTTTTACTTCGTCGTACTTTTCGTTCTTTGTTTTTCAGCAATTTTGTTGTATGTACACAGTGATAATTGTTGTTTTTGTTGTTTCTTATTTTTCTATGAAAATAAGCTAAATATTTCAGAGAGACAACATGTTTCAACATTGTCTATTATTTATTTCAGTGTTTTTTGAAATATTTGATCGTATATAATATAATAGATGGTCCGATTGATTACGATCGCATTTTCGCATCGATAGAAACTATTGTATGCTTCATTATCTCATGAGATACTAGAGATTAAAGTTGAATATATTGTGATAATTACCACAGTAATAACTCTACTCGACTTTGATCATCTTCTCTTTATCATCTAAGAATATTTTGTTTTTCTATTTATGTATTTCTATGAAGACGCATTTAGTTTAAATAGAATTTCTGAAAGTGTTCACAATTTTTTGACAATAAATAAATAAAATTTTATCGAGAAATATATATTTTCTTTGACAAAATGAGTTTCAAAAAAAGAACCAAGCGAGCATTTCTCATAATAAATTGTCGATATTATATATATATATCACGCTGGGGCTATTTTGGTTACATCTCATGTTTTCTATTTCCAAGGTACTCTTGCATGCCACTTCTATTATATATCTGGTTTGAACGGAATAAAAATCAAATAGATAGATTCTATTTAAAGATGAATATACGATAAAGTACAGGAGCGCTCACACATCTATGTAGAAAGTTTAATTAAATATCTCTTCTAAATTTCAAGTGATTTATTTGATTTTCCTTTTTAAATAATATGATGATCTATCATATTATCTTTTATGTAACATAATTCGGTTTGTAAAAGAATGCTTAAAATAATATCTGTTTACTGCTATCGACCGATTCATCTTTGTCGAAACATTTTTTAAAAGTAATTCAGAAAGTTAACAAGATAAATTACATATGTTGGCATAATTTTATTATCAGATATTAATTAATTATTCGATCCTATATTGTTGTTGAAATGGACTAAGCTATCCCAATAATTCGAATATTAGATAACCACATATTTTCGAAAACATCATCAACTTTCACATCTTTTTCTTGTATTATTTGTGTCATTGGTTCAGGCTATTTTCTAATTATCACTATGTTGATTTTGTACAAGCATCCACAAAGTATTCCTATCAGAGTTTGTGTTCTATAGTATGAAGTCAAATCGAACTTTCCTTCTCCTTTCACAAAGATAGATGATTTGAATTGGGCTTCCGACAAATCTATGTTTATTCTGATGCTGACAGATAAAGAAAAATATCTGTTAATCCGGAGATAAAACCTTTCTACAGAATATCATGTGATGTCACCTAAAAAAACACGCAAGCACCTTGAAATATCAAACTGATATTTACGTAAATTTGTCCCTTAGACTTTCACAATATTCTGTATAAGTAAAAATGCTTTCGTTACGTTACGCTTAAGATCAACTAGGACTAAACTTCGTCGTTTCTTCTATCGAATTATACATTGCTGATAAAGAAAGAAGTAATTCAATTGCTATCAAAAAATTAACACTGATGCAGGATGAAGTTTCATTCATCAATGAGATAGTCTTCTCAAAAATATTTTTTTTTACCTAATTACAGATAGTAGTCAATCTCTAATAATGTTACGTAGTTGTGTTTAATTGTTGTCAATCGTTTTTATTTCGTGATGAACGTATAATTGTATGGATTAATTAAACAGCAACGTTAGATGATTTGTTAAAAATCAAAAAATAACACTTACAGTTGAATAAATAAATGAACAATTGATAGAACATAATTGTAGATCTCTTCAAGCATACTATTAATATGTTCGTCTAAAGCTATCTGTTGCTTTTTTTAAATGTTAAATAATTGATTGTTTAATTTTCTGTTATTTTTATTGAATAATTAAAAAAAATGTGCTTTGCGATGATGAATTGATCACATGCATAAGTAAACAGTGTCTCAAATGTTAAATAAATGAATCAATCATGTCAAAATAATTGAATTGAATAGGAACATTCAAACCAGCAACACAAAAATAAGAATCCATGAAATGAAAAATTACATTTTTTGATTATTAATTATCATTAATCAGATGTGAAAGTATGGGCTCAAATGAGGAAATGAAATTTTTTAGAATTCATAATAATATTAATTGAAAACGACAAGAAGAATAAGAGATTCTTAATGAATATTTCTTAAATGATTATGCCATCATTTATATTTTGATTATAGTGTTACTCAATGTTGTACAATCAATGTCTACTGTATCAAAATGTGTAGTAAGAATAAATCAATTAAAATAGTAAAATATTCTTCGATTAATTAGATTAAAAATTTCGCTTTACTCATCCATCGTTTTTTCGATTTATGTACTTCACTAGAATTTGATATAACCTAGCTGAAATTTACTGGTACGAATTTCCTACATCTTTTCTAAAACATCAATTCTAGTCTAACTAATATTTCTATATCTATTGAGCATGCTATAAATTAATTTTATTCTTTGATTCCATTTAGAAAAGTATGACAGTGAACGTTGATTACGGATAGAAAAATACTTTTGCTACTTGATTACACATCATTAAATGATTCATTTCAATTCATGCTACTGCCTTGCTTATTTAATTAGTTTTTAGAAAAAAAAACTATTACTAAATATTGCACGCATAATATTAGTAACTCAATGAATCAAAGATGTAATCACTTTTTCGGAATTTCACAAAACTCATCGTACTACTAAACAATAGATCAAATATGCATTCATGTGATGAAAGTCCTCTGGAAGTTTCAAAGATTTGATGGAGTAGGTATAGTGGAAAATTTCACAGAACATTTTCTTTTTATTATTGTGAGATTTATCTCGTTTTCATGCCATCATTTTCACAGATCCTACGTTCATTAACAATACTAAAAAAGCAAGTTTTTCTAAAATAATAAAAATCAACTATGATTCACATAGTTTTATTGTTGCGTGTCATCTTATAAGTTTGTTATCAAAAATATTGAATTACATATTTTACATTAGACAGTTTATTAAGACAAGAACTAACATAAGGAATAACCAAACTTACTTATATATAATCATTGTTGATGACTAAAATAAATGTCACCATTTATTTCAATAAATCATATAAAAACAAAACTTACAAACTAAATCTAGAAAATGTATTTTTAAAACTAATGAACCAATATTCACTAATGAGTAAATTTTACAAGAGATTATCAATGCAATATATTGCATTTATAGACAATCATATAATGTTATGCGATAAAAATGATGCACAATTATTTGAAAGTATATTTATTTTAATTGATAACAAGTCAAAAACAATGTGACTTTACCTTTGATCCTGAACAATAAAGCAATTGTTTTGTTCAAGATTAAGATAAGAGTAGAAATTTGATGATTATCTTCTTCTTCTATGAATGACGATATATTTTAAATTAAATGTAAATTTATATAAAAAGAGAATAAATTAATGAACATAATTGGTGTGTTCCGCAGTACCTCTCTCAAAGTTGAATCAGCTGTCTTCCTATAACAGGAATAGACTAGTATTGTAGTCATGTATAATTTGTATTAGAAACCGATGCTTAGATTTTATTCTAATTATAAATTGAAGCGTACTAGAACATCGCTTTCTTTACATTATTCAGAAAGTCTATTTGGTTCATTCTTTGTAAAAAGATGTTAAGAAAGTTTGATTGAATCTTTCGATAGATCAATATGTAGATTTCTCTGAGAAGTCACTCGTCGGTTTTTATCTCTACATGACATTATTTTAGAGCTATTATAAACTTCAGAAAATTCGTATATTGTTACTATAAAATTGATGAATGCAGATGAAGATCTTAACGTTTCTGAGTTAAAATTGCATATATTCTTAAAAAATAATGTAGTACGGATGAGGAAAATATTTAAAAAAAAGTTACGATTACATGGATTTATCTGTGAAGAATTACGTTCAAATTTGTTTTTATAAATACACCTAGCATTCAAAGCAAAGAAATGTTTCTAGTCAAATAGACTTCACGCACGAAACGAGGATTGTTGAACGAAAAGTTTTTTTTTATAGCACATGCATTTGATAAAGAATAAATCCAATATTTCAGACAATTAGATCCCTCTCATATAGGCCGTGTTCGTAAAAGAATGTTGACATTAATCATAGAATTCAAAACGGAACGATCATAAAAATGTATATGACGCACTTCAAGATCAATGAAAATCATTTTTCATCTTCTTTGTTTTTCTTCGATTTTGTAATTTTTTTTTTTGAAAAGTCCTACACACAATGCGTGACGTTCGAGTGTCAGCAAGAGTAAATCAGGTCGAAATATGAGATTGTTCGAAATATTTGATTCCATGGTATATGTGCATCTACAATGAATAATTGAGAAAAATATATTTGTATCATGTTCAAACAAAGTTAGCAGAGGATTCACTTTGATCGTGATGTATCAAAAATCTCCAGTTAGATATGCCATTATTGATAGTTTTTGAATTTTATCAACATATTAGATAGTCTTATCGATATATCAAATATCTGTAATGATTTACTGAAGTACGTATATTGTCAATGGTTATGCAGTCGATATTCTTTCGTACATCAAGTTTTTGATCGAAGATTTTTTCCTGCAATTATAACTAATCTTTAAAGAAATTCAAACAAAACTCGAAATCAATTATAACAAATTTTTATATTAAACAATATTATTGATGTAATATAGGCTACAATACTGAAAAGTGTTGAAAAAGAAAATAGTCAAATATAATCACTTCGATAAATTGTTGAATCAAGTTTGAATAATAGTAAAGATTCTAGATTAATGAATCTCTATTACATTGAGAAAAAAACTGACTCATTATATTTCTATGATCATGATTAAACGGTTCAAAAAACAGTAAGTTTTTCAAGAAACATCATCTATTGCTTCTTTAATAAATAAATTCAATAGTATTAAGATGTTTGTAGTTCTTTTTTTGAACTTTATTTGTGATCAATTCTTTTTGAAATATTAACATAATACAATCTGTAAACAATAGTATAATATGTAATAGAATATTAAAGCTATTCACTTAGTAATCAGCATAATACTCATATTCAAATTGATACTTGATTCGATATGATCAAAACTACAATATTTGTTCAAATCGTTAAAGAAAGGATGATAGTGTGTAAATTCATTATTCGATTCACCAAAGTATTCCTATTTCTTGTATTAAAATCACATGATAAATGATTTCTGATATCTCAAGAGTTCATTTTGTAAAAAGGTCTGAATCAATCTTTCTATTGAGCTTCCTACTTCACTGCAGATATGACAAATAAGACTTTTGAAGATTGACGAAAGAAGATAAGAATATCGATTGAGAAACTAATCGAGACTTATCGTAAAATAAACTCTCAGAATAACATCTGAGGTTGCCTATAACTTGATTCCAACTCAAGAAAACGACTTGTACTTTATATAGCAGAAAAATACTTCTAACGGTTCTTTTTCGTATTCAAAGAAAGATGAAAAAACAATTTAGTGAATATAGCCAAGAAGCAAGCGTCAAAGTTAATGATCAATTATTTAGTATTCAATGAATACATTCATTAGAAATAAAAAACAAGTGATACATGAATAAAAATTGAAATAAAAAAATAGTTCAACTTTGAGTAATTTACTGTTCATATTAATCAATGATTACAACCATATTTTTAATGTTACAGAGCTACCATCTTTATTTTTAACGTACATTGTTTGATTTTCTTGTAACATAGTCATCCATGTTGAAGTTGTCATAGATTCTTGCTTTATCGGTAAAGTTATTTCAAAATAACGAAGATGAATGAAGTCTTTTGAAAAACATTCAAAATTTTCACATTGACAAAAATCATCAACTGATCGATTTACTGTATTATTTATTCGTAGATAGAATTCATTGACATTTGGAAAATGTTTTGTCATATTCGATAGGTTTTTCGTATGACCTGAATCAATTGATAGTTTTAACCGTGTGACTGATAAAATGGGTTTTGACCAAAAGTCTGACGTTGGTATTTTACTTTGCGTTGTTATTGTAAGTGATATTACTTTGGGTAAATAGTCGAGTAATTGGCAGCAAGAGAGTAGTGAATAATTATGCAATGATAGAGCATGCAAACGAAGTGAACAGATGGATATTTTGGGTGGTAATGAAAGTACCGTATCAAGTTGAAGATGAGTTAGAGAAGGAAATTTATTGAAAATATTTTTTACGGATAATTTTGGAGAATGATCCTCAGTCTTGGAGTGTATAATCAGACTCTGAACATTTTTATGTGACATAGAAGATTTCATTGACAATTCTTGATCGATTATATCTACAGTTGTCGATAAATGAGTATTTGTAATAGGTAAAGTATAAATTGATACATGTTTAGAATTCGTAGAAAGACATTGCATTATAATATTCTTTTGTAACCAATAAGCACTGGAAAATGTTGCTCTTAGTAAAGAATTGAAGTCAATGTCTAAATAAAATGTTTTATCAAGTTTTTCTTATGAAATGCGTTATTATTAAATGTAACTACTAAAAAAGGAGAAATATATATTTTAATAAGTAGGATAGAGGATCAGTTATCATGAATAGAATTAGCAAGTTTCATTGAATATTCAGGCTTATTTGATTTTACGACAGCTACTTGTGATTGATCACTAAGATGAATTTCTATGAATATTCAGAATCTTTCAAATGGCAAAAACAGAAAATGATTGATTTCATTTTTAACCAAAAGTAAAATTATAATATGAATATTTTTTTAATTCTAAAATCAAGTATTATAATAATCAGCAGAAATATTAGAAAAACTAATGTTTTTTGGATTTCGACTCGAAACTTTCATATGTGAATCAGTTTTTGTGAAACGCTGCAGCTTTTATTATTGTTCATATACTAGGATGACCTTTATGATAATGATGTGTTCTCTAAATTTTTCAGATTAGTCAGTCGATTATACACTTATATTTCAGACTAGTACACTATATCAACAGATGTCAAACATTCACATAAAGCAATTTTCGTTGCGATCGGCCTCTATGAGCAGTCTAGAGTTGAGATTCAAATATTAACTTTTCTGTTTCTCGTAGAAAGTCCTACTATATTCAATTAGAAAATTGTGTAAATACTGGAATTTTTTTCAAAGGAATATACTAAAGGCAGCAATTTGTCTCATAGCATTCATGGTTTATTTGGTTCTACCGAGTCTATCAACATCAACTCAAAACCAACTGATCAGTGTGAGGTTTTTTCTTATTATAAACGACTAAATTTCAATTAAATTCATGCATAATATTAATGCACATGAGCACTTTGTAGTCCGTGTCTTGTTCGATTTTCTTGTGTTTTTCAGTCTTTTTAAAACTATATTCACTTATACCTCAATATCAACTTTTCTTGATACAAATACAAACATTGTTCTTTGGTTCTTACACATAATCTTGGCGTTATGAAATACATTTTATTCTCATGGTCTATATATATATATATATATATATTTATCATGTTGCGAGTTTTGTTTTCAAATTTCAATTCTAAAGCTCTTATTTTATTTTTTGAAAGAACAAAAATAGTGTAAGAATATTGACCTTTGAGAATCAAATATCTGAAAATTAAAATAATGAATCTTACCATCGCATTTTGCTGTAGTGTACACATTCGGTTCTATCTTTTTTTTGAGACGGTCAATTGCAATTCCATCAAGTTCAATATGTAATGCAAAATTTATAGTTCGATCATCATTTCTATTTAATGCCTTTTGCCATAGTGAACCATCAGCATATGGAAAATATTTGTCCATATAAATATCTTTTGTTGTTAATGTTTGTAGTGTAGCATGAAATCTAATATTCAATAGAAACTTAAAATATAACAATGCATAAAGATTCTCAATTATTTTAACTATTATATTTTGTGATATAACATAATCGTGAGATGTTAACTCTTCTTCTTCAATTTTAAGTTCAAAATGAGTCAGATAAGGTACTTTCCACCAAAGACGTTCATATGGATATGTATCATTATTTATATCATGTGAAGACGAACAACCAATAGCTATATTTAATTTTTCAAGATTTGGAAAACTATTAAATACAATCAATAAATCCTTAAGACATTGCACAGATATTGTTAATTGTTTAATATTCATAGATTTTTTTTTTAAAGAATATAGACTAAATTTATATTTATTTAAATTTAATTTTAAAATTTTAAAGGAATTTGATTCAGTAAATAATTTTCCACAAATAAATTCATCGAACTGTACAGGCATTGATGATAAACGATCTTCGGCGATGTCAATAGTTAGAGTATGTAAATAATGCATTGTATTGAAACGCCACGATAGATTTTCTAATGTTTCAATATCAATTTGATGAAATATAAGTTCTTGAAGTAATGGAAATTGTTGATCGACTTTATTAAATTTTTCTTCAAAAAGTTTTCCTGAATTTAACATCGAACAATTATTTATATATAAGTACGATACATCGGCGGATAAATATGGTAGATGATCATTAATCAAATGAAAAAAGTCCTTATGAGATAAATGCGATATGAAAATTTTTTCTCGATATGTAGTAATCATTTTATTTAAGCGATTATTTAAATTCAATAAACTGTCAAGAATATCAATTTGAGATAAATAACGACACATGAATAATAAAATCTCATCAGGCAAGTTTTCAAAACAAGTTTGTTTCGAAAAATGCCGAGGCATTGTCGAAGACATCATTCTTTGAAAAATTTAAATTAATAAACCGAAGTCATAAATTGTCAACAAAATCTGTATGAAATATTCGAAATATATTAGATCACAGATATTAAAATACTCACATTCTGATATTTTTGATTCATACAGTGCAAACATCCAACACATCTATTTGCCGATAGATGCCACTCACCATCGGAAAGGCATCATGCTTCATATGAGTACAGCATATGCATTTGATTCGAGGAGATTTCTTTTCTATTTAATTTATATCTATGATGTAGTGACGAATCTATCTTTGTATTTCTGATCAAACTGTTGCGTATTCCTTTCATTTTTTTGTTGGGATCTTTCATTTGAAAAAAACAAAATTTCCAACCTCTGCAATCATAAATCTGTCATGTATAAAAATAGATGATAATTTTCTGTTTCTTTATCAAAGCTAGTGTGCATTGCATAGATTTACACTCATTTTTGACATAGATACAGTAATATTAAAAGTAGATAAAACAATCACAACGTATAACTTTCCCACTCTCGAGTCATGTTTTCTATGGATTGCTGATCGTCTCGTTGGTTTCAATATTGAACTCAAACTCTCTCGTTGAGAAAATCATGGTTTCTCTTGTTGTTGTTCCAGTACTATTGATCGTATTGAACTCGATTTTTCATCTGGTTCTGATTATTCGGAGAATATTTTAGTGACCAATCGTTAAAAACAAATACACAATATTTTAACTAAATTTAGTGAGTTATCTATGGGCAAAATGAAGTATTCCTTCGATTGTTTCGTCTTATAAAATGTTAAAGTTGAACATTGCTGAGACGTGGCCGAATTCCGTGAATTCTGAACCCTTGAGGAATCCACAGATCTCTGAGAATCAAACGAATCGAAAGAATTCGTGCAATTCAAATATCACCTGGAATCCAAGGATCTTAATGACGTCACGGAATTCACTGAATCCGAGGATCTCAAGGAATCCAAGGATCTCAAGGAATTCATGGAATCCAAAGGTATATAGGATATCAGAGAAGTCAATTACTTAAATGAAAGAACTGAAATGTAGACGTCGGAAAAAGTGGTAGGACGCAAGCGATAACAGTGTTGATACTTTACAAGGAAAAAGTTTAGTCATCGAATATTCAATCAGCTGAACGCTGAAACGTATTTGTGAAACTGCCATCCAAAAACATGACTCCTAATCACTAAACAATAATAACATACAACGGGCTGATCAACGAGTTGGTATCGTTCTTCACGAAAAACCGATCGCACTAGAATGACACAAATTCCATTATTATTGCACTTTAAAAAAAGCGAAATTCGAAATTCGCAACATTCATATCTATCAAGTTAGAAGTCTCGAACCACTATTGTGATATACCCACAGTGCAAGATACCGTAAGCCTCCACAAAAATAACAAAAAATATATATAAATGCATGTCACGAATAAATACAGTGCATAAACCAAAAA
>OENM01000864.1:4178-20486 GCA_900239745.1 Rotaria magnacalcarata
AGACCGCCATTTATCCTGCCGCACCCGTTATATGGATCATTAGCGAGTTTTACTAATGATTTTACGACACATGTGCTGATACGATGAAAAACAATGCGGCACTGTAAAACAAAAATGACTGTAATGCCAGCTGTTTTCGTTAGTACGTAAACTATCATCGTAACAACAGTCGGGATTCCCCATTTTACAGTCATTTAGGGTGGTTTACTGGTGATTGTATACAATATGAATAGTAGAATGAACAAATTGTTTCGAAATTCTGCTAAAATCTGATATTTGATCAGAAACTTGTACATATTTTGTAGGAGGAGATATTATTGCATCTTCTCATAATTAAAAAGAAATAATTCTCCTTTTTTTCAAAACAAAAAATAGAAGTTTCTGAGTGAAGGCTGGCTTAGCTTTTCATTTTGCGCTGAATTTGAATCATCGACAGAGTTTTTTCTGTTCTGTTATAATGACGATAAAATTCTTTTATGGTGGTTTTTGTGTTTTTTCTTCAGCAACCAAAGGCAACACTGTTATTCCTTCTATTGCTCGAATTTATTTTAATACTTGGAAAAAACCAAGACTAATCATTGGCATACAGAAAGGAGCAAGTTGGCAAACAGCTGCATTATCGTAGTGAAACAGTACCACATCAAACTATCGGCTAGCTTGAATTATATCACGACAATAGTGTATACACTAGTAATTAAGAATGACAGAAAAATTCTATACTGTATGGCTTGATCTTGTGTACAAACATGCTCCGTTGAAAACTAAAACTGGAATTCATCTATCTTTATGCAAGATCGACCCAAACTTAGTGACATTTCGGAACATGGACATGTGTATTAATTATATTAAAAATCTAGATGAGAATGATGATAAAGTGATTTTGATTATTTCAACTTCAACAACGTCTCACTTTCTGAAAGCATTCTTACAACGAATTGAACAACTTTCGCATGTTAGCACAGTTTACGTACTATATTTGAATCAATATAATTTTACGTGGGCAGTTACTTTGTTGGCTATAAAAGTCCTTCTTACTGTGCATACATTACTATCGAGTGATATTTGGTACAGGCCGATGGAAAAACAATATCCGTGGAGAACGAACGGAGACTATACGGCCTGGTGGAGGGCACAATATGAAAATTACTCTGCTGACACTATTGCAGACCAGATCTCAGAGACATCACCCATAGTACCATGTAGGATTTACACGAATTTAGAACTATTATGTGCTCATTTATGTCGCCTACCACCATATTTAATGAGAAAACGAAGAGCTTGTATTGGTCATATGAATATAAGTATTCTTTCGCAGATATGCGCTGATGACCTGTCTATATTATTGAACGCTACCGCAATTAATCAGCTTTTATTTGCAAAGTCCACTACGGACGTAATCAGGCGTCAAGAAGCTGAGTTCATGTATGCCTTACTTTCGCGAGATATTTTAATTGATATTAAATCCACAGAAGAAGAGATTATTAAATATTTCCGTGAAAAGTGTGCTGGTAATGATGCAGATTTAAATGTTGTCGATGAATTTGAAGAGTATTATGATGCAATTAATGCTATATTCTGGTATACACGTGATACTTTTCTTTATCGTCTATTAAACAAGGCATTGAGAGAGCAAGACATAGACACACTCTATTCACTACGGTACTTTATCAAAGATCTTCATTTAAAGATCAGAGAACGACATAACACACAAAAACAACAGTTAGTACTAGCAACAACATGCGTTGCAGACTACGCGAAGACTGCGACGGATGCAAGTAATGAACGAATTGTAAGAGTTTATCGAGGGCAGCTAATGGAGACTGCAGAATTCAATCGAAAAATTCGGTATAACGCTAATGGATTCTTCTCCGTAAGCAGTTTTTTTTCGACGACTATACATGAAAACTTGGCTCGTGAAATATATGCTGGTAATCGCAGCAACAGCAATATAACGGCTGCAGAACAAAGTATTTTGTTTCAAATCGATATTAATCAACAGGTTAACAAATTTCCATATGCTAATATTTCTACAGAAAGTGCATTTGATGATACAGAAGGTGAGATTTTGTTTACAATGGGATCTGTATTTAGAATATTATCGGTACATCTAAACCAAGAAGACGGCTATTGGAATGTCGTGCTAAGACTTACAGACGAAGAAGACAAAGAACTTCGAATACTAAGTGAATTTATAAAGCTTGATATAGTGAAACCGAATCCGCTCGAGAGCTTAGCAACTTTATTGATAAGAATGGGCAGTAATAAAGAAGCAGAGCGGTACAATCGAATATTACTGAGTGATCAGACATTTATATGCGATTCAGTTAATCTCGCCACTGTTTTCAACAACCTTGGATTCATTTGCCAAGCAATGAGTCAACATGAAAAAGCTATCGAATATTTTGAAAAAATGCTTGAAATTAAACTAGAGTGCTCCCCTGAAACCGAAAATTTCGCAGCAATTGCTTACAACAATTTAGGAAGTATTTATAATGACAGAGGAAAATATGATGAAGCATGCAGATATTACACCAAAGCAATAGAAACTGAGCTGAACACGACAAATCCGAATCAAAGAGCTATTGCAACTTACTATAGTAACATTGGAAACCTTTTTAATGTACAAAAACGTTATACTGAAGCAATAGAAATGTTCGAAAGATCTGTTGAAATAAGACTGAAAGTTTTGCCTGCTAATCATCCGGACATGGGAACATCGCTTATTAATATTTCGCAAGTCTTCAATGCACTTGGTCAGTACCAAAAGGCAATTGATTATTTGAAGTCGGCATTTCAAAATTACTTCACATCACTTCCTTCCAATCACGCATCACTGCCTATTGTGTATAACAATTTAGGACAATTGTATAATAGACAAGGCAAATTCAAAGAGGCTCTCGAAATGTATGAAAAATCACTTGAAATTCAACTTAAAGTTTTTCCTCCTAATCATCCTGATATTGCTTGGACGTATAACAACATTGGTGCAAATTATGATGGATATAGTGACCCTACTAAAGCAGTTGAATATTTTGATAAAGCGCTTGAAATTGAGCTATCTTCCTTACCATCGAATCATCCAAATATAGCAGCAACTTATAGTAACATGGCTTCCCTGTTGCATGAAAATGGTAATTTCGAAGAAGCACTGATGTTGTATGAAAAAGCTCTAGAAATATGGTTAATAGCCCTTTCGCCTGATCATCCTCAAGTTGCTGTATGTTACAATAATATTTCATCAGTTTATTTTGCAAACGATAACAATGAAAAATCAATGGAATACTTAAGTAGAGCACTTCAGATACAAATAACTTCTGGTGTTTCCGAAGATCATCCAGATTTTGCACCAATTTATCGCAATTTGGGAAAGGAGTATTACCGGCAAGCTCAATACGAAAACGCATTAGGAATGTACGAAAAAGTTCTAAAAATCTGGTTAAAAGTTCTTTCGGTTAGCCATATGAGGCTCGCACTATTGTACGCTGATATATCGTTAGTCTATGACTCACTCGGTGAATACGAGCGAGCACTTGAGTATTTACAGAAATCTCTTGAAATAACCCAAAATTCTGGTTCGGAAATTCACCCTGATTTCGCAGTCCAATACAATCAACTTGGCACTGTATATTTTGGACAAGGCAAAACCGAAGAGGCACTAGAATTATTTGAGAAATCTCTAGAAATTCAATTAAAAGTTCATCGTCGAGACCACCGTAACTTTGCAGCATGCTATATTAACATATCGCAAGTACACTATGCTCGAAATGATTATGATAAGGCAATTGAATACTTAAACAAATCACTTGGTATTCAACTCAATAGTCTTCCTCCAAGTCATCCATCCTTAGGTGTAACCTACAATAACTTTGGGTTAGCATATTATAATAAAGGACAATTCGAAATAGCATTAGAATTCTATGATAGAGCTCTTGAAATTCAATTGAACGGTCTTCCACCTAGTCATCCTGACTTGGCTACAACTTACAACAACATTTCATTAGTTTATGTTGCCGCTCGTGACTACGAAAAGGCAACTGAGCATTTAAACGCCGCGCTTCAAATCAAACTAACTTCCCTTCCACCAGATCACATAGAAATAGCTACAACTTATTCTAACTTAGCAGCAGCTCTGTACGATCAAAATAACTTGAGAGAAGCCTTGAATTGTGTACAGAGAGCATATAATATTCGTATCAAAATTCTTCCATCGGATCACCCTGAAGTTCTTCGGAATATAAATTGGATTGAGCGTATCGAAGCAGAACTAGTTTCAATGTAACTAAATCTCGATTACGAAGAGGAAATTGAATTATATTTGGTGTGAGTGTATGGCTAAAGATCATANCTAAGAAAACTTTGTGATCAAAAGTATTGTGACCCTTACTTTCTTTTCCTATTCTTTTTCTGAAATAAAAATATAATTTTAATGAAAAGAGTAACGTCGATTAGTACTAATAATTACTTTATAAGTTTTACTATTTGTTGCAATTCATATTCTTAGTTCTATTGAACAAGCAATTCTTCGTAACTTATTAAGAAAAGGCATTCTGTTTGAAGAAAAAACTACGAAAATATTTTATTATGATTCAAGAAAACAAACTTGAATATACAATTCATCCTTCAAATAATTGTTGAATTCAATTGACGTCATGCACCTAATCAGAAGAAAGATCAACATATAGGATGATCCTTGCATTGTTCACAATTTGAATTCTTACTGTATGTACAAGTAATGAAAACATTTGTGGAGACAATGACAATTTTTTCCCGATTTGTCAATCTATCGAACAAGACCAAAAAATATAACTTTTCTCATATCATCAACGAATAACTATTATTTAGTTCTTAGTTTCTTTCCAGAATTTAAACTGTAGACTGACACGTCATGTATGAAGGAATTTTGTTTTATAAAATGTATGCGCACACTCATCATTGACTCCTTACTATAGCTATGGATCGTTCGATCTTACAATGAAAAGAAATATTCGTCTCATATGACATGATCAAGGATCAATTATGCATTACGAATACTCACAAATCTAATGGAATCGATCGTATTTGTTCGTTTTAGAAACACAGAAATATAGAAATGTGCTTTTTCTCCCTTGACATATTCAAATTTTACGTTTATGTCTAATAAGAAATGTGAATGAGTTGACCTATGCAATTTGATTGACCAATAGTATTGGTTTCATTGGTAGTTCTATTCCTTGAAACATTAACAAAAGAAAAGAAAAAAAAAGTAACACTCACGTATTCATGCCTTCGTGTTTCTTCATCGATCAAGCGAAGAGTTATTCATTCAACTTCCTACATATTCACTTCATTTTTTTTGTGCGTATATGTTAGTAATTAGTATCTATCTTGACAAGTTGGCTCAAGTAGTAAGATGATTTCATTACAAAAATTGAATGTCTTAATTTACGAATTAATTAAATATATGATTTGGATATTTTTCCTTGTGTCATTTTAGTTTACTTCCTTCCACACACCATTGAAAACAAAACAGAAAACAATATTTGAAATCGCTAATTTCCCACTCTATAGAAGATTCATGATGTGCCTTTTTTTGTTGATGAAAAAACAAATCTGCTGATGCAATGATATACGAAGAAACAAACTTGTATGACAAGCCCTTTTATTGTTTGACTTTTATATAAGATGTTTTTTTCTGATTTTACACTAAACTTTGAGTTTAATTAAATTGTTGAATTATTTTTTAAGATGAGGAAATATTTTAGATAAAACTAAATAATCAGAAATTCGTGTAAATATATGGATGTACTCTTTGAAAAAATGTTGAATATAGTTCGAGTCAACAAAGGATTTCAATAAATAAGAATCATATTTATTGTAAATATTAGAAGTTGACAAAAGAAAAATCTATCGACTGAAGAACTTTAGCTAATTTACTATATTAATATTCGATATAAAAAGAAAATACTATTGTGAGGTTCACTATTCATAGAGCAATGAACGAATCAATTTGATATATTCAGATGATACTTATTCGAGTAAGAATGTTCTTTTTCTTTGTAGAAGTCTTGTAAACTAACATAGCAGCTGAAAGGAATGACGGGCGCTGATAAGCCTTGATTTAATTTCAAGGCTTTGGTTATAGATCGAATCATATCCATTTTAATTTTAAGTAAGAACATATTTCATCAAATTCCAATGATATAAATATGTCTTTTAGACATTGCTGAAAAACAGAACCGAAAGATTAGATAAAAATGTCTCGTAGATCTGAAACGATTGATAGGCTTTATTTGAAAAGCTGAAATATTTCTATCCCAAGAGATGTACCACGTATCTCCGCGATAACTGACTCACATTGACTGATTGCTTAGTCTTTTGTTTTGTAGAAGATTATTTTACGATTTTATATAGATGGTGTCAACGGCAATACTACTGTTAAGTCAAAGTATCTCTTTAAAAACATATAAGCTAGTAAGAGTAATTTTTCAAAAAACAAATTCAGTTGAAATCTCGAACTTCGCGGAGCATCGAAACGTAAGTTCTTTATAAACAATAATTTCTTGATCGTTGACGACTACTCGCATAGACTAGTGCAGATTTATCAATATTGCTTTTATCTTCCCGTTCTATTTTAGATTTAAAACTCAACACTATTGAAATGCAAGGCGCTCAAGGTAAGGACGAACCGGTTACGAAGATTATTCCGACTTTGGCTCTTATGAAACAATTGCAATTGGACGGAGATCCTGAAATAAGACGAACACGCAGAAATATTGCAATTCTATTTGGTATTTACGCTGTGAGTATTTAAAAAAATTTTGTTTTCACTATTATTTCAAGCCAAAACGTTATTGTATTGAAACCATCAGTTCTTCCAAAAGAAAAAGAACATGAAACTATGAGATTTATTCGAGTTAATCGAACAAGATTTTCATGCATTGAAGCGAAGTTAAAGTCGTTAATCTAAATATAATCTGATTTCATCAAATTATTTCTTTATGTCTAATTAAATTCATCGGTCTCTCACGAATAAATTTCATATCCTTAGATGTGCCGCTAATATATTAATTCATATATGTAACAAAAACATCTGTTTCTACATTTTGCATTTTAGGTTATTAATGTATTTCCTTTAATTAATTCGATGTTTACAAATACCATCTATATGTGTTTACTACCTAATAGTCGTTATGAAATCATTGGTATATGTTTGTCTGGAATATTTTATTTCGGATTAGGATTATTGGCTGCTTGTCGATACTCTGAAATAGGATTGCGAGTGGTAAGATTTCTCTGTTTTAAAAAAATTATATGAATCATTTTCAGAGATTACATCGAAAAGTTCTTGTTCAAGAATACTTCCATTTAGAGTATTACTCTTACTTCGTTTAACTATGGATATCGTGTTATTTGCTATGCTACAATAAAATACAACTCATATTATTCATGGCTTTAGCTTTGTTACTAGAAAGTCTAACTGCGATACGATAATAAATTGAATAGACTAATAATTCGAATGTTAGTTGGAATAGGATGAGATCAACCATCAAGTGAAAAGTGAATATCTTTGTTTCACACTGTTTTCAAAAATACTTATTTTTTTATCCTTAAAACGACGTTTTATTGCCTTTTCTATTGTATAGTATTAGATATAAGAGTTCACACATGACAGCTAAAATTATATGTTAGATTACTTTTGCGATGCCATATTCTCTATACAATTTATATTTTCATATTTTAACCTTAGATTGGTATTGTGGGCATATTTCAATTGGGAGTGTTGGCTCTTTCCATTTTATTCCTTATCGGATGTGCTGTTACAATTACATTACCCGAATCGATCTCTAACACGTATTCGGATGGATATCGATCTAGCATGGATCAGATGATTATGAAACGAATACCTCCTATTGCTTGCATTGTAGTATATACAATTGATTTTATTATAAAGGTACGTAATTTATTTAATTTGTTTGTATTGTTTTTATATTTATTTTACTTCATAGATAATCATGGTATACTTAACTTTTAAATTGGCTGGATTTATTGGTGCCAAAAAAGCTATGGCCATTCGACAAGTTCAATATTCCATTTCTAATATGCCTTAATCATGTGAATTCATGTTCATTTTCTTTTGTTTCCCACGTAGCATTTTTTTCTACGTTTAGAATGTAAAAAATAGATATCAAACATTTTTCCGTATCGATATGCTGTTCAAATATTTGTAAAACTTAAACTATCGTTTATTATTAACTAAGGAAAAATTGTGGTGCCTGCGAAAAAATATTTCAATCATAGCAGTGTGAAGGCACGCATATGAATTATGTTTCAATTGTAGGAATGACTCATAAATGAAACATACGATGTGACTACAACGCAGCTCTCCAAAGAAGCATTTTTACCATCATTCTCTTGTCAACATACACATAGAACTTAAGAAAAAGAAGCATGCCATTCCTTATTTTTCTCTGTCAATTAAAAATACTATATTCGTCGTTTTATTCGTGTTCGAGCTATTCTAGAATAGAGTACAAATGTATAATATACACATGCAATTCGAATCATTGGTTAACGAGATATTACTTGAACTATTCACATACCTTACTGAATTTCAAAATTTTCACGCATTTCATAGTCTCAATTATCGTTTCGACATTATCTGCCAAGAAAATCTGAGACGAATGATCGATCGAATAACTTCACTGTGTCACTCGGATGCAGATGATACACCGGGATAACTGAATCTGTTCTTCAGGCATAGTTTTACATTTCATGAATTCGTTAATTTAGAATCACTTGTCTTATCTGGTATTCAATTTGAAAACATGATGAGTAAAGTTATGTACGAGTTACCGCATCTATTGAATATCACTCATCTTACTTTCGCACAATGTTATTTTCCATTGAGATTGAACTGCGAAAAAGTTGTATCCTTTGTAAATAATATTTGGAATTCACCTAAACTTATCTACCGTTGCATTAAAGTTGATTATAAATATCGACAATCGCATCATGTTGCAGACAGATGCCGTCGTGACAAATGCATTTAGGGTGTGGGCGTGGGTTGAGAGAGAGCCTACGCTCTCACACACCCACAAGAACATGTTGTCTGAATTCAGTACGAATAAATTGTGTCAGTTGAAAAAGAGCTTATTTCTATAGATTCAATCAAGAATACTTTTAGCTTTTTGACATCAATTGAATGAACAAAAAACTTTATTTATTATTATAGCAAAATAAAAGTAAACCATAAAATTATTAAAAAATATCTGTTACTACATTCTCAGGAGAATCAGGGTACGTCGGAATCGGTTGGAACCGATCGGTTCCGTTGAATTCCGACGATTTCCTAACTAACGGATTTCGGTCCAGATTTCGTCGGACCATTTCCGATCGATTCCCATTGGTTCCGTCGATTTCCGACGAATTCCTGATCGAAATTTTGCGGAATTTTTCCGCCGGAAACTGAACCGGAATCCGTTAGTTAGGAAATCGTCGGAATTCAACGGAGCCGACCTAAAAGTAACGGATTCATAGGATCCGATGTCGGAAACGATCGGATCCACTGGTCGGATTGAATCTCCTGGGTTGAATAGTACAAAAATAATATAAAAAATAACACTGAGCAATATTTTGAAAAACGAAAAAAATATCGGCAACTCATGACCTTTTTTTTGCGTGGAATAGTCTAAATAAAAAAAATCTAGTGAATTTATTGTTATAATTTAAAAATTAGCCTAACCCGACTTTGTGTGCTTGGTGAAAATGTACTGTATTTGGAGTCTATTCTGCAAGTTCTTCGAAAGAGATATGGTGATAATTCATTCGTATAAGTGATCTCGATGAACATATTATCATCAACTTTTTTATTTGCAGATAATCATTGAGACTAAAAAAATAAAAGCAAATGAACAAGAATGATTTTGATACTATTCTATTGGAAGAAATATATAAATACGTTTGTTTCAGCAGATTCGTTTTGATGAACTTGCTCGATTGATAATAATTTGTTGGCTACTAAAAATGTTGGATCAATAGTACTAGATGAATTGACCAATTGTTCTTGTAAATCAGTAATACCACCAGCATTATATGATATTGAAGTCTATCAGAATTTATTCCATTGCAGTTGGATGGCATCGTTTGCATAATTCATCGAATGTTAATTTTTTTAATCGAACACTCTACTTACCTGTGAAACTTTCAAACATATACTATTATCGTTTGACGTGGGTGTCGGTGTCGGTGTGAGTGTGGGTATGGTTGAGTTAAAAATACAGTCACATCCACACCCAAACTCACACCCACACCCAGCTAATGAATTATCGCGTGAAAAGTCGTTAAATTTATTTAACAGGTCAATTATAGAAATTTAACGCGTTTTCACATGGTAGTTTTAGAAATTTAACGCGTGTTGATGGTCAGAAAAAGTAACATATTTAATCGTTAAGTCGTTAAATTTTTAATGATTTTTCACGTAAGGATGCTTCGTTAAATCAATAAAAATTGTTATAAGGGAATTTGATTCAGCAGATTAATCATATAGAGCAGTACGCATATGATAATAGACTGTTATCCGCAGATCTTTTATTAAAAATAGTTAATTTTATCAAAATCATGTCTCGTTCTACAGTATTTTTTTTAAATACTTAAGAATGGGCAGATGATAGATTACAATCTTAAAGTTGTTGACCACTTTATGATTTATTTTCTAGACAAGCAAATAAATCCTTTGAATAGGATAATTTTATTTCCAGCTATTTCATTTTGCCGATATTTCACAAGTGCTTTTTCAAATAGAGTGTTGGCTTATCTTTATTGTGCTCTATAAAAAAAAGACTCAATATAAATCTTTGTGATTCATGCAAGAAAGATAAATACACTAGAAAATTTTATTACTTACAAACATACATAGATATTTTCTTCATAAGAAAAAAAGAGATTTTTAATAAAAACCTAGTATTTTGTCACCTTTAAATACCTAAAGACCTTCTGACATCATAATCACAGAAAATTACGTCGATAAGAATAGTTGCACATAGTTTTTCTTCTAATACCCAGGTGAATCAATCCGATATCGAATCCCACCGGATTCTATGTGGTCCTACCATCCGACAAAATCCCGTTGGATTCCTGGTTGAGGAATCAATGTCGGATCCGACAGTCGTATTTCCAATCATAACCGATTGTCGAAACCAATGAAATCCGAAGCATTCCGGTTCCGATTGACGGTTGATATCAGATTTTATCAGTTTCCGATACTAGGATCCGATATCGATTCCGGAACCAGGAATCCGACGATAATCCGATAGTTTCTTTGCGCCTTCCGAAGAGCTCCGTCGGATTCCAATAGGAACCGATCGGAACTCATCGGATCCTAGGGAGACTGGAATTTCGGCCCACGGAATTTTCGGGCCGGACTTTTGGACCAATTTTTATACAAATTCATTTAACCCTAAAAAAAAACGTAAATTTTTTGAAAATTGGTTTCTAGATTTTTTAGTGCCGAGCGAAGTGACGTAGTGCCGAGCCAAGCGACGTAGTGCTCTAGACCGTTTATTTATATACTGCAGTTCAATAACATTTTCCTGAGTAAACTGTATGCGTATGGCTAGCTTTCTATGTCAGTAGAGATAAAATAATACATGAATTTTACATTATATGTTCTACAACCAAATCCATCTCTTCTTCAATTAATATCTCTTACGGAATTCAATGATGCGTAAATTCACAATATTGAAGTTAAGCGTACTAATGTGTATTTGCCCTTGTTGCAGTGTAAAATGCCCGTCTATTGACCTTCTCCAATTTCTCAGAATGATATTTTAAGAAGTTTATCGACAATTAATAGTTTTATCTTTATTCACATCGAAACTGCATCTATGTTACTTTCTCTGAAATCGTTTAACTTTTTGCTTAGTACACTGCCTGATTATTCAAATTAAATTTTATTGTTCTTGATTAGCTTTCTTCTCTGTACATTCTACTGTTCTAATGTATTCGCTCTCTCTCTGTGTTTGTTTGTATAATTCACATACGTGTTATTTCATGCCTACTTCGCCACGTATCATTCGTGATTCACAAAGTCGATCTATTATTCTCTATCACTATCGTCATTTGCATCAAATTTAACTTTTCTTCTCGTCAGGTTCTTTCCTATAGCTGTTAATTTCTTAGTCGATGTTGTTTATCAGACCTTGAAACATATACATAGTATGCAGCGCAATAGATGTTTAGATTGCGACTAGATCGATAATCACTTTCTTTTGTGATATCGTCCGATATATTCGTCTCTTATTTTCGGCACTACGTCACTTCGCTCGGTACTAAAAAAAATCTAGAAACTAATTTTCAAAAAAATTCGTTTTTTTTCAGAGTTTAATGAATTTGTATAAAATTGGTCCGAAAGTCCGGACCGGCCCGAAAATTCCGTGGGCCGAAATTCATGTAACCCGGATCCTAGGCTAGGATTCATTCTCTTGGGTATCTTTACTTTTTAGTAACACCGAATATTGAGGTGCTAGTAAGTAAGAAGAAAGATGCAAATTAATGCCTTTATACCATATATTTATACATTGATTAATCACAGACCGATTTTTTAAATTTTTTGGGGACGATAAATAAACGCGTTGCGCTGCATTAATCTCCTACTGCATCCAAACGAAGAAAATCCCGAAAACGTGTCACAATCTTTCTGCAAGATAGACGAGTTTGCACGCGCTTTGTTTTTTCAATCTATTCACACGCCTGAAATCGCTACATTTTGGATGTATCCTGACACATAGAGTATTATCACCCACTAACGATTAGAGACGCATTATGAACCGAAAAAAAGTTACATAGGGTTTGATGTCGTAGAATCAGTAAATATAATTTCAACATATGACTGGATCGGTACCGTATATGATAATGAGGATGGATGCATTTTACATTCATTTCACTCTGATTCGCGAAAGGTCCTTATGATTGACGCTGGGAGCCTGCAGGTATTGACCAGATCATAGATCCACGAAAAAATAATTTCATGTCGTTTTACTGCTATGCTAAGATATCTAGCAAAATATATTAGAATATTTTAGTGTACATAGTTCCTTTAGTCCTTTTAGTCCATTTAGTCGGTTTAGTGCTTAGTTTGGGTGCCATGCTCAATCTCTCTTGCACTCACACGAACGTGACTAAAACAACTACAGGCAACTAAAGAGACTAAAGAGATAACTTGAGGGATCTAAAAGTAAAACGATATAAATTTTATTTTTCGTGGGCTCCTCAGGTATAGATGATATTAATTTCCAAATGGGTGAATTTAGTTTGGAGGTTTATAATATTTTTCGTAGCACAGAAATTTTCTTAACATTGAGAAAAGGTGTTCATAAGAATTTTTCCAATAATTACTCTTCGCTATTTTCGAGTACTTCTGTTCTATGGCAAATAGAAAAAGAATGAATTTCCAAAATTGCTTCATTTGCTGCATTGCCATTTTACGCTTCATCGAAATTTTCCATTTCCGTTTATTTGAAAATAATGGTGTCGATATCTTAGAGTGTAGCACACCAATAACTAAAAGTCTTTCATAATAAACCATCGAAATTATTAATTAGGTGTACCTGTCTGATTTGAATAAATGATTATCAAATATATATTTATTTTTAATTTGACATTTCTCAGTTAAAAGGATTTTGCAAAATTATCAATTACAACATTGAATATACAAAAGTATGACCTACGTTTATAGAACTCTCTTCCATAATAGTGGATTCATTTCATTACCCCAATATGAAATTAAAAACAACGAAATTTATAGAACTCGTTTCCATGTTGATGGATACAGTGAACTACCACAATATGAGATTAAATACTCTTAATTGTATTTAACTTGTTAATATTAGTTAACGTGTTTGCAGAAAGAATGGAACATTTCGGAACTTTCTATAATTTATATCTATTTTTATGTACTCCAACGTCTTGTCTAACAGTTTTGAATCAATCTTATTTTATGTCTATTTTATGACTTAGACATATGTTACTTTTTTTTGATGATCAAGATATCTTCTTTCTCATCTTTTCTGAATCTAAATTTTCCCAATTCTGATAAAAATATTGCTGTATTGGTTATCATTTTGGAAATGCTATTTTTCTCTTTCAAATTCGTTCAATATTACTTAACCCTGACACAGAAAACGAAAATCTATACTCTCATCTTATAATTATCTAAATAAACTAATAAAAAAACATTACATGAAACAATTAATGTATCAGATATTAAAGTACGTTTTTTACTTATATTCATAATTAACAAGATGAGGAGTGTCGGTGTGGCTCAAAAACGCTACACGTACACTCATGCACCAGGCCCTGTATGTTATATTACGGTTGTGAGCAATAAATTATGAGTTGATATAAATTTCTCAGACGAGTTATCATAAATTTTTGACTTTATAGCCATAGTACAAACGTATCCACATATGGGCCTTAGATAATGAAAAGCCCTGTAAAAGAAAAGACATTCTATAGACTTTCCTTTCTTTATTAACTTATATTTGATAATTTTACAAGAAAATAAACGAGTAAATCAAACAAAAGAAAAGTCAGAAAAAAATTTCTCGATTATCTTCGTGATATTTGTTGCAATCTTTTCTGTTTCCATGGAGATGGTGGTTGTACATTACAATTGTTATTCACTTTGGATACGAATAATGACTTCCATCCTTCTTTATATTTCCGGCTTTATCAGCTGGATGAAAATGAGGTAATTGTCCCGACTGATGCGCGGTATGATGAACCGGTTGATTGCCACCACCTGCATTTTGTGCATTGTCTTTGGCTTTAGCCCGACTTGGAGAATGACGAAAATGTTGACCAGGCTTGCCACTAGGAGATTTGCCTCGTGATTGCCGATCCTTACCTTGATATCCACTTCCTTCAGACATTTGTAAATACTTTTCTTAATTTATTTTTCAAAATTTTCACGATGATGTTTCTTGGCCGTGGACGGCTTCTTTAACCAAAAAAAAACTAAGAGATTTGAACTAGGACAACTACAAAACAATAAAGTATATAGTTTATGCACGCATATTTTCTTACCTTTTTATATGTATATATGATAGGGTGGTGCAAGAAAGAGAATAAAATATGAATCATTTCGCCAGACTATCATTTGCACAGAGAAAAAGAGAGGGAGAAAGCAAATATGCCTTGCGAGATAATACTACTGCGAAGAACATTTTTGTCCAAGCTTATGACGTTATCTTACATAGAGACGAGACAATAGAACAGAAGTATCTACCAAAAAGACGAACAACGAAGGAAAGGGAAGCTATCTTGGGTGTGTGGGTGTGGTTGTGAATCTTCTCTTCACCCACACCACCACCCACACCCTGAAGAATTTCCTATTTTGGTTCTAAAACTTTGAGAAAACGACAAATTCGAAATAGCTCATAATAAGAGGTAGTGATAACTAAATATATTTAAAACAATTTTTACTTAACGGATTATGCATGATATGTTTTCAGTATCCTGAAGACAAATAAAATATGGTCTATCTTCTTCCTTCATGTGAAGAGACAATACTCATATGAAATTGCGTAGTATTTTTACAAGCCAACAAGAAACATTCAACATTAACCAATAGCAAAAGAAACAGAGATCATACGGTGCATTACGAACTATAGAATTCAACAAGGCAAAGTACACCAAAAATATAAAAGATAAATCTAACCTACTTCACTATTTGTGAGTACTTTTGCTGCAATAAATGAATATGACAAAATATTCAACATCAAAATACTATCTATTGTTTTGCTCTAGAAATAATGAACGTAATTATTAGCATACTTTGTTAATAAATAAATGTGGAAACTTCGGATTTCATCCGAGAGTTGTGTACTGCAAAAAGTGCATGGGATATGTGAGTCATTCTAGAATGTCTGAACACCAAAATTATCATGAGAAACTAGGCAATTTGGGTTCTGAATTCAGTTTTTGTGCATTTTGAGACCTTTTTCAGGCGATGTTTCGTTAGAAAGTTACGATTTAGTTCAAAACTAGTATCAGATTCGGAATCAGCGTTAAAAACTGAGTCGATTTATATATGTTGTGGATAATTTTGAGAAAAACGTTTTCCTTTGAAAAATCCCTGTACTCCCCCTCAGGGATGGTATAGTCAAAAATGACAATTTTTTCGATAACTCATCCATTTCTTGACGGATCTTTCTCATCTTCGAACTCGACTGAGATATTAATGAGATCATTATGTGTACAAAATTTCATGACAATTGGATGAGGCTTTCAAAAGTTATCGTGTTAACGGCCGGACACACTGACCGAAACTAG
>OENM01000864.1:20656-41572 GCA_900239745.1 Rotaria magnacalcarata
CATTTTGTAGCCCGTGAAATTCTCTATCGAATGGTATATAATAGTTGAGTTTTCATTTTTACTATGACAAAGATTTTGATTTGTGAAAATTGGAATAGGTTAATATTTGCATAGAAAATAATGATATTTCTTGCTGTAACTCAGTAAATCCTCGACGAATTATTTTCATCTTCGAACTCGACCGAGATATTGATGAGATAATGCTGTCTACAAAATTTCATGACAATCTGATCAGCCTTTCCGGAGTTATCGTGTAAACGGCCGGACACACTGACCGATTCTATAGTGTACTCATTTTTTTTTGAGTACACAAAAACAAATACGTTGACTAAATTATCGTTCAACCATAATGTTGTGTGAAATTAGTGTTTGGTGTGGCAATAATTTCTTTCTTACATGGTTTGTACTTACTCTGATAGTAGGCCTAGTACTTTTATTTCTTTCCAGTATAATATTCTATTATTACTATGTTAAAGTGAGCTATCAAAAATGGCTAACGAAATCAAATGCTAAATATCCACCCCCGAAAAGCGTTCGAATGGAAATTATCATGATGTTAAAAGGTCTTCGCATGGCTATATTTTGCCCATCATTAGCATTATACTTAATGGGTAGAGGAAAATTCGATGTTTACTGTGATGTTGGCAATTATGGTTGGGAATATTTCATATTTAGTTTCTTTGTTATATAGTTAGTTACAGATATTTTCGAATTTTTCTATCATCGATTAGGACATACAATCGAAGCATTATGAAACATACACATATATCATCATCAATTTTTTAATCCAACACCATTTGCTGATGGATATTTAGGTCAATTAGTTCGAGCATCACCATTGCTATTCTTACTGGCGATGATGCCCATCAATATGAACCTTCTATTTTTTCAGGTGAAAATATTCGAATCAAATTGTAGTTCTAGCTTAAAAAATCTGCCGCTCAAGATTTCTTTTTTTTCTAGGCGAAACGATTTAACTCAAAACAATCCATTACTTGAATACACAATAAATTAATTGACATCCTTTTTTTTCGTTTTTGTTTGCTATCTTCTTATATGGACACGACGTTTATGTGCACTCAGATCATGAATTCTCATATCCCGATGCGCATGATCCGATTCTAAACACATCCTTTCAACATTATTTACACCATGCTATCTCAATTAAAAATAAACCACATCATACAGGATTCTTTTTCAAAATTTGGGATCAAATTTTTGACATTACTTATCCACAAGAAAAATGTTTCTGCATCAAATGTCAACGTGCACAAGGAAAACGTACTCGGGAAGAATGTGACAGCGCAGAAAAACCTGATTATCGAGTGTTGTTAGAATGGAACTTTTGGTTTAATTTATATTGTGTTCAATAATGAATAAAGTTTTGCGATAAAAAAAAGAAAAGTTATTCGTATTATCTTGATTTCATCTTTCTTGCATAACGATGATTTTGCTTGTTTAATTCGTTGTAATCATTGACAAGTATTCATACGCATCGCAAAATCAAATAATCTCAAAAAGTTGCTTCAATAAAGAATGCATCTGCCTAGCTTTTCTTTTGTGCACACTCTCATATAAAAAGAATCATATGTAGATAAAGATTTTGATCATGAGAATAAACCAACTGTTTGGATATTTGCCATTTTTTTCTATTGTTTTTTCTCCTCGTCACAAACAATCATAATCATAGCGGATGAGAGGTATTCATCTTACATTATTTTTTATTTTCGTGGGAATAAGCCCCGTTACTCTAGTGGATCCTAGTTGTAAAGGTAAATTAAATACAAATGAAATATTACGCGAAGACCCACGTATTGTTAGTTCGGTTCTGAACGGAAAACGTTTTGTTGTTGGACACAATTATGATACAATTAATATTGTTCATGTCTATGGTGGTACACCATATGATATGGGCTATGCATTTGGAAAATTGATGAGCGAAGATCTACAACAGCTTGTTCCAGAATATTTTGCTTATTTGGAGAATAAGATCGAAGACTTGATTAAACAAGTACCACCTGTAAGGATGAATCATATGTTTTTTGTTTTTTTATATTGCAAATAATTATATTATTATTTGAGTAGTTTATTGCGAAATGGCTTGCTGAATTAGGTTTACGCGGTGCTCTTGATCTTAATTATGATATAACTCGTCAATACACACCACCTTGGTACGATGAAGAGCTTCAAGGTCTTGCTGCTGGTAGTGGCATATCATATAAAGATATACGTCGACTTAATCTAATTCCAGAATTGATCAAAGCTGCTTGTAGTGTATTGGGAGCTTGGGGCGAATCTACTGCATCATCCACGACATTACTTCATCTTCGTTCACTAGATTGGGACGAAAAAGCGCCAATTGCTAAATATGCAACAGTAACTGTCTATCATCCTAATACATCATATGCCGGCTATGCTGATCATTTTCATGAGTATTATAAACAAAAATATACGACATCACATACTTTTGCTAATTTTGGTTATGCTGGTCTTGTTGGATCTATAGGAGCGTATAATGAAGTTTCTGTTGGTCTAGGACAGAAAGTTTGGATTACTACAGAACAAGATATAACTTCACGTTTTGGTAATCCATGGACATATGTTCTTCGAGATGTAATCCAATTTTCAAATTCACTTGATACTGCTTTAAGCATGCTTATAAATACACAACGAACTTGTTCAGTTCATCTTGGTCTTGGAGAATTCCATCGAAATACTTCGATTAATGATGATAATAGTGTTGGATTTCTTGGTATTGAATATAGTGCTAAAGAATTTAATTCCTATTCTTGGGAAGATATGTACAATACGCCGAATCATCCAATATTGAAAGATATTGTTTATTGGGATCCACATCCACAACCATCAGATCATCCATGTTTTGGTAGTTTGTTAATTGATCATTATAATCATCTTGATGCAGCAACAATTATTCGAAATATAACTAGTTTATTAGAAACAGGCAATACATTAAATTTAATTCTTGATTATGGTGAAAATGCAGCTTATCTCGCGTATAGTGCACCTGATGATCCACAAGGACCAATAGAAGCGTTTAATCGAGTTCATACTCGGATCGATATGACAAAATTATTTGCTGAACCTGCACCTTATTCAGAAGATTTCAATTAAAGCGCTTTTTTTTTGCAGTTGCACCATCATTAATTAATTGCAGACTTCCTTGTTTGCTTTCAAATGATACACAAAATAAAGTGTATTGTACTAATGCGAGCATGATATATAATTGTGAGTATCAATGAAGGCACGCGTGCCAGTATTCTCTGCATCATTTACGCAAAACTACGACTTATTATACACCACAATTCGATAATGGCTAAAGTGAAATATAGGAATACTCAATTTGTTTGTTTAAATAATCAAATAGATAATCAGCACTTGGTTATGTTTGAGAATAGCATATTTGAACTTGACATGAAGAACTGTCTCAACGAATAAATCTTCACTTTGAAATCTGAACCCGAGGACGAATTAAATCGCTTAAGAAAATCAATAATTGTTATTTTGATGTATGAATCGATAGAATGTTTTTATGCCGTTAGTCGCACTGTAACAGCAATATGTATAGTTTGATGATGAAATAGTATTGAATTACTGCAAAAAATGAAAGATTAAAGAGAAAATGAGAAAAAGAAATAACCGAAAACAGGTTTCTTGTTTTGTTGTAATAAACACTTTAAATAATCAATTGACGAAAGGTATTGATTGGAATGCTGTATCTAACGCTTCTCACTATTTTGTTTGTCTTCAACGGAGCTCATTCATTGGATTGCCGAATTGTGAAGCAAGGCCAACATTTTACGTCAACACTTCCATTTTATGGTTTTAAAAACGAATCAGTCATTTCAGTGCGTATTCAGTTTACAGAAAGTACTGCCCATTATTTGTTTCCTCCAACAGAAAGTAATGGACGCTCGTGCTCACAATCATGGAACGCAGTCTGGGGTTCTACTCGTTGCGGATATCTTAATTCTCAATTGATGGATTCGGATCGATTCGTTTGGCGCCGAGTCGGCAGTTGCCTCCAATATGATTCCCAAGGATTTGTTATTTCTGAGCGTGTCGATTGTGCTGAAGCTGACTTAGTTGAATTGGCTGCATCTGCCTATGATAATGGTCTTAAACCATACCAATTTTCTGGTATATTATTGAAAGAATTTTCAGCAAAACTTCGTATCAACACGTGGTACAAGTTGCAGTTAACATTCGAAGAAACTAAAACCGTTTATCAATTGTCTGATGATGCGAGTCAAGTTCTCGAAGTTCAAACAGTTCAACATCGTTCATGTCCTAAGTTTAGTAGTGGCGCGTATCAAGGCTTATATTTTGGGGGACAATGTCCAGCGCCACAAGATGTTTCAGTTTGCTATGACTAATATGACTCGAATAAACAGGTTATATTTATTGAAAAGAATAAAAGTACGTGTCGTATAGAACCGAATTTAGTGTGAAAATACTGCTACCAAACATAGAGCTGAATGGTGTCATTTTCAGAAAAAGTTTAGGGTGTGGACGTGTATCAATGAAATATTCACGCTCACGCCCTAATCATATAAGATACAAAGAAAACCCTATCACAATATCATAGATGTGCAATAGATCTGTATAGAAGCATTCGGTTATATTTTGTCGTCTGGGCTTACAAATTGCCTGTCATATGTCAGGCAAAACTTTTGGAAGCTCATTTTTTATCAGGTGTATCCATTCGATCTTATTTTTTGTCAATAGTTGGTGGCTTGTTGACATCCGGTTTCTCGTACAGTTTACGCTCATAACGAATTAGCTGTAAGAAAAAACTGTGATTGGGAGCAGCAAAACGACGTCGTTCAACCAAGTAATCGTAAGCATTGGCCAACGAATCATAATGATACCTAGATCAAAAGAATGAGAATCGTTGTCCATAAATAAAAAAAAATTACTTCAGCAGATAAGCAAGAACAATCGTAGATGAGCGAGAGATACCCATCTGACAATGAACGAGCACTTTTTCGTCTTTTTTCTTGCAAATATTCAAAAATTCATTTGTTGTCTCGAAATATTGCGAAATATCAACACCAAAAGCATCATCCAAATTGATCCAAAGTACATTGAAATGATCGAGAATATCCTGTTGCAATGGACAGTCACTCACATTGATAATATGTCCAATGTTGAGGCCATTTAGTAGATACTTGTTTTCTGCATGTTTCAACTCGCCATGATAAAGAAAGTTATCGATAATTACTGAAGGGCGGGCATAACCTGCATCTTTAGGTGATTGTATTTGTCGTTTCTTTGATCGGAGATTGACTAACTGTTGAAGATAGGCTAATTCATTTTCACTGACATGCATCTCATGTTGTAATTTGTCTAGTGTCAATTCTCCTATCCATACACTTGTCGAAACTGGTTTCATGGCCATACTTTTAGTATTATTTATTAGTTTGTCTTAATTATTACTCTAGAATAGGTTACAGTTGTATATCTAAACGAGGATATCAAGTTTCATATTAAATCAACTGCTGTAGGACCACTATGAAACTGAATAATATCCGTTACTTCTTTTTATGATGTATTTTAACTAAACTTGCATATACTGATTGCGTAGTGTAGAAATTGCATAGAACGAAAACAGATTTCATAAACGAGTCATTTTCATGCATGTTAGACACGAAATTTATAATAATTAATACGAAGAAGTGAGCAATATCTGAATAAATTTTCTTGAATAAACAATTTGTAAACATGATCGGAAGCTTATGTGTCATACAACTAAAGTTGGAATACTAAAAATAGGCTAACGAACTCCTAAGACGAATGGTTTATCTTTGCTTATTATAGTATCATTTTCTATCAGAAGGAAAAAGAACTCCGAGAGAGTGAATTGATATTTACCTTCGCCGGCTGTTGCTCGTTGAAATGTTATGTGCGACGGTTATTCAACTAGTATACAACTTTAATGTATTGCACAATTCAGTCGAAAGACTATAGAGTTACATTTGAAACGAAAGTTTTAAAGAGTATGTTAAAAGGTTACAAATTCAGTCACTGTTATTAACTTTTACTTTTCCGATGCGCGTTCCCTTTTCACTGTATGTTAAGTATTTTTGTTCTTTGTATTTTATGATTCATGCTCTCGTTGTTTACTTTTAGGTATTTTGTCTTATATTATAATAAGCGATATGTCACATATTCAAAAATAATGCGTTATGTTTCACATTGTTATCTATTGATACTCTAGACGTGCGATTTCTTTGAATCAAAACAATGCTTTCTCTGAAATATGCTTTATATCGTATACAAATTATCGGATGAAAATGGGTATAAGAGTAAAAACTCTCGTGGATATTGTATTTTTTGAATATTAGTATTCGGGAAACTGTGGGAGAACTGAGGAGGAATTCCTATTCCACAGTCCTTGAACACTCCTCAAACTCCTTGGCAATAAAAGAGAAAAAACAAGAATGCGCAAATAGATGCATGCACTCTTTCCAGATAGCGAAATTTAATCTAAAAAAATGTGCTTCATATTACAATCGTCGAGCGTAATTCTCACTTATTTTGCCAGAATAAATATGATTCTAAAATTAGGTTTTGTATCAAATCTTTACTTTTTATTTGGAACATAAAATTAAGAATGTTACGTTAAATACTAATATTTGTTAATTCAATAAATGAGATCGAATGACTCGGTAAATCAAATGAAGCTAATTTTAATTGATTATTTTCAATTTTATATTTAACTGGAGCATACAATAATTTTAATTCTTGACTATGTTTCAAATGCTCTAGTTGATTCGGATTCAATTCATCTGGTTTTCCCATTCTAACCCATTCTACATATGGATTATTATGATTTGAATCAATTCGATAATGCCTCAATAGTACATTTTCCGATGGAATATTTTTAAAAGTGATACTAATCGATTGAATATCTTCATGTGTCCAATCGTCAACATGATAAAAAAGTAATAATTGATAACTTTTATTTTCATCGTCACATGTTGCGACACCAAAAATTGGCGAATGTATTTGATTCGTTTCAATAAGTAATCGTTTATATTTTAATTTTCCAAATAATTTCAAACCAGATAAGATAGGTAAATGTAAATTATAGTTTGTCATTAGAGTTCTATTACCTTCAAATAATCGTTTTCCTTCCATATAAAAGGACCAATGTGTTATCATTTGAATTCGACTAGATAAAGATAATATATGATAGATCATCGATGCAACAATACAAGGATAATATTCTGTATTGCATATATTGTAATTTGGATTATCGTAAACACCATAAATTGTACCGACAGCAGGATCACATTCATCAATAAAGATTGGTAAATTACTCAATTGTTCAAATTCATTACAAACGATTAAGTTACTACGAATATCGTTAAGAATCTTTGCAAGACTTGGCGATTGATGATTAACTTTATGACCATAAGATCTTCGAGGAACATAATAGGCACCTTTTTACAAATGAAAATAAGGTTTATCTTTCAACCGTAAATTAAAAATCAAATATTCTGTATCACTATACAAGGTTCTAGATGGACCAATTACGTTTCCAAGGAACAAAAAGAAAGGAAAAGTAAAACAAGTTCAAAAACCACAATAGAAATGAATTTATTTAGAAAAATTCTATACACCAATAGGGATGTGCGGTGTGCATTTACTTAACACCGATAGACACCGATAGTGATGCCCAGTGCACGCTGATAGAGTCAGTGCCACTGATCACCTAAATATTGATCACACTGACAATGAGGTCACTGGAACACTGATACCATCGGCGTCACCGGTAGGTCAGGGATACTCACTTCACTGACACCTCGTAAATAATTCTTACACAATATTGCAAGGCCTGTGCTTTCATTAAAAAATAATGATTATAAACTAGGTGCATGTATTTTTCAAGAAACTTAATGGATAGAGTTTTACAAACGTGAAGAAAATGAATACTTCTTCGTTGATGAATTAGGGTGTGTGGACGTGGGTGTAGGCGTGGATGTGATGATGTGGTTGTGGGGTGTTGATCTCTGACTTAAAATAAAGACACCCACACCCTCTAATGTGTTTATTCTATTCTACTTTTTGTTTTATTTATCTTGATATTTGAAAGACGTATTTACTTTTATTTTCACAAAAATTGTCTTTCTAGAATATTCATTTATTTACGTATTTTTTTGTTCTCGAAGATGTTCACTTATAAAATATTTATCTAACTCTTTGACGAAGGAGTATCCATTTTCTTCACGTTTTAAAAACTCTATTCATTAAGTTTGTTGAACAAGACATGCATCTAGTTTATAATCATTATTTTTTAATGGAAGCACAGGTCTTGCAATATTGTGTAAGAATTAATTACGAGATGTCAGTGAAGTGAGTATCCCTGACCTACCGGTGACGCCGATGGTATCAGTGTTCCTGTGACCTCATTGTCAGTGTGATCAATATTTCAGTGATCAGTGGCACTGACTCTATCAGTGTGCACTGAGCGTCACTCTCGGTGACAAAAGTGACGGTTTTTTCGGTGTTGTCGCTGAAACCGCACATCCCTATACACCAATAATGGCAATCTTGAACGATAAAATCGGATATTCGATCGTATTTATTAAAGAAAACGTAATGACTCGACGTCTTTTAACATGGCAGTATGGACTACGATGACTGTTATTTTTAAATAAGTATTTTATAGGAATCTGAACTAATAAACTGTGTTGGGCATTCTGAAACAGCATTTAAATCTGAAAATTTTTGTAAATGTTTCAATCTAAAATTTCCATTACGATACCTTTTGTATGAAACGATATGAAATCAATAGCCGTTCCAGTTTCATTCGTTACATAATTTTTACCAGATGTCACATGGTCTAAAAATTGCTTTAAAAACTCGGTCCCAATATCCGATGTAGCTGGTCCGCCAATCTTAAAAGATTTATTTACTCGTTTAATTGCTTCAACAGAATAATCATATAGTTTACAATAATCTTCGACTGATCCTAACCAATAGTTTGTTAAATTCGGCTCATTCCATACTTCGAAATACCAATTTTGTACTTGTTCACCATATCTTCCGTAAAGATGATTAGCAAATATTTCAATTAACTGCTGCCATTTTTTATAATCTTTAGGCGGTAATTTCCATTTATTCTGTTCATACGACTCATGTCCTACGTCTCGGCCCATTGCCCAATCAGATGATAAATCTTTTGAATCTGGTACTAAATCTAATGGCATAAAATCTAATTCAATTATTGGTATAAAACCATGTTCAACATAATTATCGTAGATTTTATCGATGATTTCAAAACTATAATATGCTCGTCCGTCTTCATTCTCCATGTAGATATTTGTTGATCCACCGGCTGGATAACTAAGCATATTGCCACTTGTAAATATGTTATGATTTCGAACATAATATGGTTTTTCCATAACCGTGTCTAAATATTCATTACGTACTTTAATAGGAGAAAAACAAAATTTAGCTTAATCATCTTTCAATAGTATACGTTTTTTTCAAAGTCAATGATACTGTTCAATTCAAATTATTATTCGCTTACAATACTATTGCTAGTTAACAAAATCATCCAATAGAAAGATTAATTCATAGGCATGGTTCATTGAAATATCTCTTTGAAATACACAGTGGCTCTCGAACATGAAATATACCGAATAATCACCGAACGAAATTTTTTTCCATTGCTAAGAATTGAGGGAGCTTTAAAAAGAACGCTTTTCGATAACGATTGATTTTGAGCAGAATCTGAAATGATATTTTTTCATACCTGAAATAATTGCATAAGTTCTATAGAGCTACATCTCATTGACAAGTTCAGATTGATGGCAGAATGCCGTTATACACTGAGAAATAAATTTTTGCCCGCCCAAACCTACTGAGTACTCCTCCCAGTTTATCCATAAGTCAATATGGATTATAATCTAATTTAAAGATTTAAAAAATAAGCATGAAATATCTTGTGAATACACTACGTATTTCGGATTGATTGAGTTCATCCAATTTGAATATTCTTTTTAAGCCATAGAGGTGATTACTTCTATTCGAGTGGAAAACATATTCTGCTTGACAATAAAGGATATATCTAACAGAAACAAGTTCTCATAGGAATTTAGAAATCGCTAGAATTCTGTAATCTTGTAAAATCTATGTTTGAAATAGAGCTTGTTAGAAAATTGATTTGCATGAATTAATATGATGCTATGACAAAGAATGAGGTTTTCTTACCTTTCAGCGTCTTGAGTAAGTATTTTCCTCTTTCAGTGTAAGACCAATTAATCTCATCAAAACCAATTGATGTCCAAATATGTCTCAATTCACCGACACAGTTATTACAGTTAACTTCAATACTATTTGTGAACGACATTACAATACTTTTTTTGTACTTGTTTACCTAAATTTAGAAAAATCCATTTATTTTACTGTAATCGCTAATAGCAAACGCTTTTTGATTGCTGAATTTAGTGACAAATCTAACAAGAAACAATCAATAAAATATTTTGATATTGGCTTTATTCATTCGAACGCCATGTATTTCTGAAGTAAACGAAGACAAATAATTATCAAGCGACAATTATAAATACTAATAAAAACCAAAGAACATAATATGACTTCGTATATTTAATTCTTCATCCTCCTCTCTTGTTGCCTTTAGTAATAGTAGTAGTACACAAATATAAAATACACTTTTCGTTTTTCGCCTGAAAACGACTTTCATTTTGATTAAATGTACATATTTTACATGAAAACTTTTTCACGATATGTATTTCATTTTCTATATTCGTATTGTAATATTATTCTATCTTGTATGAAAACAGATCGAATTTCCGTAACCTAGGCGGTAGTATTACGATACAGCTATAAATGAACTCTTATGTTTTTTCTGCAAACGAAGAAACGACTTGTTTACGTAATACATGAGCTGCTGAATGTTACAATCTGTCATTATGAAAAGATCGTCATGCTACAATTCAGTTGAAATACCATTGTATGCATTGATTTTATTTTGAACTGATTACTACATCAGTTTCCATGTCAAAGTACATCAATTTTGTGGCAAATTAAAACAAAATCAGGCGTTAATTTCATGACTTTAATAATCTTTAAAAGTCTACAACTTTACTTACGTGCTTATACTCTTATTTCAACTGAAGAATACAGAACATGCAAAAATACGTTTAGAATATCTTTGTTATTTTATAAGTTCTGTTGAGAGATAATGGAAAAAGAATCATGAAAATTGTTGACCGCAAGTAAATAGTCAAATGATTCATACTGCAGCTATTGTCAACAATATTAATGGAAAAACAATTCATTTAATATCAAGTGAAGCATATCTTGAAATTCTACTATTTTAAAGCATTACGATGCTATTATCTAGTAATCACAATGATTGAGCTTCTAGAAGTGACTTTTCTATTGATAAGTAAATTACATGAATGCCATTGGAAAGTCGTGTTCTAAAAAACTGCTCACATCAATTTTGAGTTCAATCAATGATCAATTGCCATTGGTGTCAGACCATTCATACTGTAGGTTCTTCTGATGAAGACTGGGTGTGTGAATGTTCAGCCCACAGCCGACTGAATTAATCAAATTCTGATAAAGATATTAATATTTGATTATTTTCTCAATTGAATGAACAATTTCGGATGATTGCTTAGTAGCATCTTGCCACAAGCAATATTGTATGTGAGACCGAAATAGAATCAAACCGTTGAATACATGGATTCAATTTCGTTTTGTTCATATAGCGTATTTTGTTTATTGTCGATTGTGCAAGATAGAGATCTTGTTTTTGCTGCGTTCGCTAGAATACAGATCATCCAAAATACACCATACTTTCCATTCCTGTGTTGACGTTGTTGTTTTTTTTTTCATTTTTATTGTATCATAATAAAGGTGAGTACTAAAATAAGACATTTGATTCTTCACCTGGCAATTGATTACGTAGCGCTTTTCCAAAAACGATTCGATGATGACTATCATGAATGTTCGATAGATTATTCACTCTGTATGTTATTATACTGATTATGGCTCGATTGATGAACAAAGAATTTTAAGTATGGAGTTCTAGTTTGTATTGTTGTGAAACAAAATTCAGTAATATTTGTCATTCTCCGTATGAAATTCAAACAATTACCAGTTTTTATTATTTTAAGAGTAAATGAAATAAAATAAAATTTATTCACACAATCAAGAATAAAACTTATGGAATATTGCAAGAATCATGTGCCCTAAAAATATGTTTTAGACAAATGTATAGGAGTATTATTTTTAGTTCACGAACAATAAAACAAACAACATGGAGGGAGAAAATGCGAGAAAGAGAGTGACAAGTAAAAATAAAGTGCAATCGGATTTTAATGTCAATACATCGCGTTGAAATGAAGAAAATAAGTTTATTATGTTTTGTATTCTGCTTGATGAAAATTATCGACTATTGTAGAAGTGTACGAATCAGCCGTTTTTTAACAGATTTCAAAGCATCCGCCTCACTTGCAGAGCCATCATTTTCATTTGTTGGTGCTGCGGAAGAACTAGCTGAGCTGCCTTCACTTGTTGTTTTCTTTCGTTTATGTTTACGAGGTTTTGCTGTTGCATTCTCTTCAGCTGGTACAATTATAGAATCACCGGCTACTTTAGGCAATTCATCATTGGCTGATGAAATAGGCGTTGTTGTCTCGGCATCACCTTCGGCGGGGGGAGCTGGCACAGCTCCTTTAGTTTTTGAATAGATCCATCCTAAACGAATAAATGATAAGTAAAATTCAAGCAGTATACAACTATCAAAAGTCACTGACAGACAGACGATTTGACAACAATGAAATGAGGGAAACAAAATCAACATGTAACTGTGACAACATTAGATTTTACCTATGATCACTATAGTTAAAATAGTGCCTGCTATTCCCATAATAATCATCATCTAATCAATTCGATTACAAAAAAATCAATCTCATCCAAACAATAAGCGAAATCTATTCTTTATTTATAATCTTTCTATATTTACCTTCATATTTTGTAACCAAAATTTTCGTTTGAATTTGCCTGCTTGTTGTTCAAATTGAGCTGCATTATGTTGTAGTTTATCTGCGAAAACAAAAACACTAGAAATTAATTTTATTTTCATATTTTCAATATACCAGCTCGATCGTCAAGAAGTGACAAATTTTTATCACGTTCTAACACCTTATCAACGTTTTGTCGCATTATATCCACAACGTCATCGACTTGTGCCTTTTGTTGAGCCAGACGCTTAGAACTGCCAGGAGCAGCTGGTGATGCACCACCGCCATTACTTGACCTATTCAACAAAACAATTAAACAAAACCATTTTTTCTCCTTCACTAAATACTTACATGCTATTAATCGAGCTAATTTAACAATATAACAATACTAAAATCTAGAAAGAAACGTTTTTCATATGGAAAAATATAATTTTATGTTAATGTTTATTTCTTTTTCTTTTGTGTTGAATACAAGTTTACGTGAATAAATAGAAAAAAGCGTTACAAGACACCAACATAAGATCATTTCAGCAACATTACAGACGAGAATGTTTGAGAGAAACAAAATAAATCAAAAAAAAGATACACGTGTATATAAATGACATGGACAATTAGGACGTTTTGCTATTTAAGATATCAAAAAATAATAAGCACAAAAAAGTTTAATCACTTGGCATATGAAGAAAAAAAAACAGATCATTGATTTGAGAGCATTCTAAAATAAATAAATAAACAATTTTCGAACGATTTCAACTCATCTTTTTATTTTAATGTAGAAGATTTTACTATAGTGGACAACAGAGACGTTCACAGAGCAGGACGGTCCTGTCCTGCCGCCCGCCGCCAGGACAGACAAGGACAGGAGAAAAAATTATGTTCTGTGAGCATCTCTGGTAGGAACTTGTTTTTTTGTGTTTTTGTGGTAAAACACTGCCTATCTGTTATTGTTTCTTTGAATAGTATCAAGTTTAAGTTATAATATTCATGCTATAATCAATCTTGTTCATATTTAATATTTTTTCTTGTCGCGAAAATTAAGATATTTTAATATTTTATTGTATTTATAAATTAGTGATAATTTAAAGTGTATTTGTTGTATTTGAAAATTATGTCAAACAACTTAAGCCTAAGATTACTAATACTAATATTTACTTCGATCGGGAACAGCTAGGGTTCGGAGTACGAACTTCGGACTCCTAATTAGTTTTCAGTCACTAGAAAAATCGGAATAAATCAGTAACGCTAACCAGGACAAGACTTAAACATATTGTCCTGCCACCCACCAGGACCAAGGTAGTCACCAGGACAGGAGAAAAAAATTATGTCCTGTGCACGTCTCTGGTGGACAATTAAGAACAAAGTTCAAGTCTGGTATGAGAAGTTTGGTTACATTCAAAGTTAAAATAATATTTCATAGAAAGAAAACGCCTTTAGTAGTTCTGAAGTAAATCAAAGAACAATACTCGAGTATTTAATCATACGTATTAAATAACTTCTTGATTGTCTTAGAATCAATTTTTCTTTATAGTATTTTTTCTACTTTAAAATATCCTAAAAGAAAATAAATTAAGACTTCTTGTGTGTTTCAATAACGCCTTTCTACAGTATGATCAAAGAAACTATCAGAACACTACACAGAAAGAGAACAGGATATTTGAGTAGTTTTACTGCAGAATGAACAAATTAGTCTTAACAATAACAGAAGATTACAATTCTCGCATGCTTAAACGACGAAAGATTTAAAAGTATTACAGTATTTGTTTTCTAGCCAGGACCCAATACACCATTTAGATCGTAATGAGATATGAATATCCTGAAGAAAAAAAAAGCTCACTGTTGTACGGTTCCTTAGGATTACGAGGAAAACCTAGTTTTGAATTCTGTGTTGAAAATTTTCACAGAGGAAGTCTCTTAACGAGCACAGTTGATTGTGTAAGTTTCAGATTATTTTGTTTTCCTATGCCAAAATAAGACAACGGGAACAGCACGTTTCTTTTCCTATGTTGTTTCTATTCACAAGGGAGATGCTGTTATTCTTATTGCAGATGCAAGGCAAAGAAAACGTCTAAGACTTTGATAATAAATTATTCTGATTAAGATATTCTTTTTTTTTCAAAAAATCTCAAGTTAAAACTTAGTTTTTCTAAAAATTAATAATCAATGTTTGCATTAGAAAAAACATTCTTCATTTTTCTTACCATTCTCTAATTTTACATTGATTTATTTTCCACCACCAGTATTATTTTGATTACTATTGTTGTTACCTTTCGATGATTGTGTGGTAGCAACTAAAGAAAAAAGAAAGAATTAATTAAGTAAAATACATTAGTTTTTAAATACTATTTCTTACCAACAATGACGATAATCAAAACGATCTAAAAAATAAAGAATTTATGTCGAGCTCACATATGAAGGAAAAAAATTACTTACAATAATAATGATTATAATAATCCACATCTAAATAGACAAAATTAATATCTATTAAATCAAATCTTTAGCATAGTTATATAATTTCATTCTATTAAATGACACGTTAATATCACATATTGTAATACTAAAACCGCTTTTTATCCGTTAAACTTACTTTAACATTTTTCCACCAATATTTGCTTTTTAATTTTTGTGCGTTAATCGAAAATTGTGATGCACCGTTTTCTAAAGCACCTAAAACAAATAGATTATCAATGACGAATAGTGTTTAATTTTGACAATTAACGTACTAGCACGATTTTCAACCGCAGCTAAATTTGCATCACGTTCAAGTACTTTATCAAGATTATCTTTCATAATAGTCACCACCTATACGAAAACATTTTCTTAGATAATATTAATTCAAGGTCATCGTTTGATTTTGTTTACTTGATTAACATCATTCTGAAGAGAATTTAATTGTTTTGGTGCTTCATATTGTGTAGCACGAGGTGGATTTTCAAATGGTGAGGCCCTAATAGAAAGTACACAGATAATTAATTTATGAAACAATAATATAAAAAATGTGTACATCGTTTGTTTTGTTTTTCAGATCAGTGATAAAATAATAAATCTAAGAAAAAAAAAATCATATGTCAAAACGGAAGCAAACCAATGCTTTGTAAATATTCGCCATAGTGGCCTTATTGTCATGTCTTTCTGTGTTAACCAAGATTTTTTCTCCTTCTAAATTTAGAGCTACTAGCGACAAACAGAACAGCATATTGACGAGAAAGATTTTTGCAAGTTCAATGGAGAATGCTGACCAATCATTGAAATGAACAACTATAGTATCGTATGTCGCTATGATTCTTCAATGAACAACAGTGATACTCTATAGAATATTTCAGAGAGAGGGAAGTAGTCATAGAAAATCAGATAAGCTGGATTTTATTTTGCATTTTTTCCGTAAGTTTAAGTTAATATTTGTGTGTACATGGTATCGAAAATGGTTATAAATATTTTCTAATCCAGTGAATTAATCTCGAATAGATAAAATCAATCGATGTCTTATTTCTTTTTTTTTATCTACAAATAACTATTAATCCTATCGTCGATTTTGTCTAGGGACTTTTAAATAAGTATTATTTTTCCATTGATAAACCCTATCGCATGTTTATTTACACCCAAAAAAATAAACAAATTGTCCATGAGAGGATAATCTATCGTTGGAGTATGAAACCATGGATAATTTTAGTACTACTCGTATAAGAAGAAAAGTGAGATATTTGTCCTTGATAATTAAATTAAAAATTCATTTAATGAAGTATTTTCTGTTCTATGATAAACGTTTTTCTTTTTTGATAACTAATATAGTACTTCGTATCTGACTTAAACGAGTACGAGAAAAACATTTGATAAATCACTTCTATAAAAAAAAATATGTCATCGCTAATTAATAGCTATTAAACGTATAGGATACTCTAGTATTTCGTTGGAATCATATAGCAATTTTCTTATTTTTATATTAAAGAAGGTATACCAAGCAAGTTGTTTTTAGATCAAAGTTTTATTACGTGAGATTCCCCTAGGAATGTAAAGAGAAAAGGTACAGTTTTAGCAAATTACTTAAGTACAAGTACGGATTGACTTTCCTTGGAGATCGGTCGTGTGAAAGAAAAAGAGCTGAACCGGAGCCGTAAAAGTAACTTTAGTAGTGCAAAAATACTCAAATTTATTCATTCTGAAGGAATCCTTAATACTTGAGATTCACACTCAAGTCCCTATTATGACTGACTGCGTAGCAGAGTCAACCTTCTCTTGCTAATCTCTAGTGATCAACAGTCTATGATACCTAAGAGACTCGACATTAAATAGATGATATTATGAATGTTGAAATATTTGTTCTTACTATTTTTTGTAGAGCTTTGTTTGTTTTCAGTTTAAAAATAGTATGGATCGGCGTATTCTATGCGATAGTTTAATAAAATGGGTAAGCATAATTTATTTGTTGAAAATGAAATGCATAGTATTGATTGTTTGTCTACAGATGAAAACATTTGATCTGAATCGAACAATAAATGGCGTCGGTGATCTATCCGATGGTGTCCTTATTGGAATGTGTTTAAAGAATATGTGTGTTATGAAGTTTATTTTTTGATTTAATGTCACCTTTTTCTTTCTATTCTAGTGACTCAAATCATTTTAATGATGTTTGGCTACAAAAAATTCGAACAGACTCCGGAGATAACTATCGAATAAAAGTAATTGATAAAATGAAAAAGTGTCAAAATATTTTTCTTTCTTTTCTAATGATAAGACTGATAGATTGTGAGGTCTCTCTTGAAAGTTTCTACGTGTGAAGTTCAATAAATAACTTATGCAAGTCAACATTGATAAGCACTGAGTTTTCTGCTTCTTGTGTTCGAGACTGATTAGTTGCATTCTCAGTGATGTTATGTATTCAAAAGACAGCTGTCTTACAATGGACAGTCTATTATCGTATCAGACGATGCCGAATGATCTGATAGAAAAAGCTTATGAGAAAGGCAAACTCAATATAAAATTCGTCATTGAAGAATCTGAAAAAGAGAAAAATATATTTGACCTGTTTATTGTGAATTACTCATTATAACTTTTAATTTAGGCAAATAATCTGAAAAAAATCCTCAAAAATATAACTGATTATTATTCTGAAGTAATATTGCGTTGAGAAATGAAAATTTTTTATCTTATTGATTTCTTTATCTTAAGATACTTGGTCAATCTCTTGTTGATTTTCAAATGCCAGACCTTAATATGATAGGTAATTATTTGGTCGAATATTGCTTTTGTCTCTGTAGGATTTGACTTTTATAGCTGAAACTACTGATGAAACTGAACTCAGTCGACTTTTACAACTTGTTCTTGGTTGTGCTGTTAGTTGTGATCGAAAACAATTCTATATTGAACATATTATGCTATTGGAAGAATCTGTTCAACATGTTTTAATGAATGCTATTCAAGAGGTTAGTAGAAAGAAAAATTTTTAATTCGTTAAATATGTTTTCTTCGTTAAGTTAATGGTAAAAGAAATTCGAAAGAATAATGAAGAATATTCTGAATTGGGTGATCAAGTAAATAGATTCGAATTTTCCTTAAAACGAAAACTTATTGTTCGTACATTTTATCTAGCTAAAACATGCATTAGAAGAACTCAATAGAGTTGTTGAAGCTAAAGAAGAAATTGAACATCGTTGCCGTGAACTTGATTTACAAATATCGACACTTCAAGATGATAAAGTTGGTTTAATACAAGAAACATCACGTCTAAATGAACGTTTGCAGCAATATGAAAATGCTGAAGATGCAGAGTAAGTTGAGAAAATTTTCATATCATTTTATTTCTTCTTGTCTTTAAGATCAATTCCACGAAGTCGTTATAAAACTTTACAAGAACGAATTCAATCTCAACAAGAAGAAGTATTTAAACTTGAAACAAGTAAATATTTTAGTCATTAGCCAACTAGAGACGTCATCAATTACATATTTCTCTTAGCTAGTTAAACTAGTCGTGTTTTTTCTCAGTCGCTATTACACAGCAGCAACTTTTCCCGAAAAAGTTTGACTAAATGAGTGTATGTGGTTAGCATAGACATCATTCTCATAGTTCTATATATTCATTATAGAATAATGCACTTGTGTCGAGAGTTTACTTATGTTAATTCTGTATGAAAATTTTTCCATGAAAGAAAAAAAAAACGCATTTTGAACTAAATCTTCTAATTGGATGAAAACTTTCCTTGGATTCGAAATAGAATCACTCGTGAAGTCCTTTAGCTTTTTTCATTCAAATAATACATGTAACTTATAAGATAATATTATGGTTGGTTATTTCAGCTTTACAAGACTATCGAGCTAAACTCGACGTATTGCGTGAAGATAATGAAAATCTTCTGAAACGAGTAAATATTCAATGAAGAAAAATTATTCGACTAGTAATCTATTACTTGATTTAGAATGATGATTTAATGGTACTTGCTAGTGATGCACGTAATTTCAAAGATGAATTAGATATATTAAGAAATAAATGTGAAAAGATGGTTTGTTGAAAACAAATTTATGTTTAATTCAATATGAAAAATTACTTTTTGCTTCGTTTTAAAGACTAAATTGGAATCAACTATTGATGCATACAAAATCAAATTAGAAGAAATGTCTGATCTACGGCAGCAAATAAAATATTTAGAAGAAACAAATCTACGTTTATTCGATGAAAAAGCGAATTTAGAACAAGAATATAAACAAGCTAAATTATTACAAACACAAGTTGAATTTCATAAACGAACAAATCAAGAATTATATCAAAAAATAAGCGAACTACAACGTATAGCTGATAAAGCAGAATTCGAAAAAAGTCGAACGGAAGAACGTTTAAATGCAGTCAATGCAGAAAAAATTGTTTGTAGATATCTGAACACAAACGAAAAGATTTCCTTTTTTTCTTATTTCTACAGAATTTAACAAATCAAATTGAACTGTTAAGAGAAACAAACGAACAACTTCGCGGTGTAAACTTAGATGAAGGTTCATAATTTAAAAAGGCATCAGAATGGAAATTTTATATTTTTATTTTCCATCTAGCTGATGGAACAACGAATTCAAAAGATCAACTAACTGGATCGCTGGAAGATCTTAATTTTCTCAATCTACCAGCTGATGTCAGGTAAAGAAAAATTCATGAAATAGATTGACGAACATATTCGGACAATATATAATGACATAGAAAAAAGCGTTTTGAAAGAGTAATACGCCATAACTTGCTCGAATTTTTCCTAAGAATTCAAGTTTAACCTTTTACCACCACTGTCCACTCCAGTGCACATTGGAAGAACAGTTGCGAAAAATTAAGAAAGCATTTGATTGAGAAACTCTAAGAACACTTTTTGTAGTAAACTTCATGGACTACCGATTGGTAAAAGAAAACTTTTTCTTTTCGCTGCGCTCGTTCGAAGATATGTGACTCCTATGATCGACGATTTCGAAAAGCGACTATTGTGTTGTAAAAGTAATATTCTATTTCTAACCAATAAATCTTCCGGCGACCTACTGCGTGGTTCATGTAGAAAAAGGTGTCCACTAGTGATATGTTTAGTTTCCAGAATTTTCAGAAGAGTTTAAGAGGTCGACACATGGTAAAATATGCAATAGCCGCTAGAAGGTTTCTAACATAGTAACGTCCTGGCTCTGAAATATCCACGAATTGATGCAACAATTGTATTGATCCCAGAGAATTATGGAGCAAACATTTTTCTATGAAATGAAACGTTCCCGAGCTCTCTACGGCGTTTCTTCACTGAGATACATCAGTTTTGCTGAATGCTCCTGAGAATTGGTCAAAATTTTCCCCCTACTCCGCCTCAGAAAAATGCCCTAAAATTGAAGAGAGCATTTCTTTGATTTGTTCATACTTTTGGCATATTGGAGGCACCAATACTTTATT
>OENM01000865.1:0-22538 GCA_900239745.1 Rotaria magnacalcarata
CAAGAAAAAAGCCCGACAATGAAGTTCCTGTCTAGTTATTATTTGTTGATCTGAAAAATAGCTATTTATTAAAAAAAATAGATGAATATCTGAAGAATCTTTTCCGCAGACACTGCCTTGAATATAAAAAATATGAGTTCAAGCCACGATATACTCACATATTTGTGGTTGACATAAAACGATGAAATAATACAGACGGATGAAGGGGGAAATCTTTGTGAGGAGCTTATTTCATTAGTTGTATCGATCTAAATAAACAAAAAACACTATTAATGAAAAAGCATACTGATCTATGGTGAATTCTTTTTAAGAAATGTTTTCGAATAGAAAAGAGATAGAAGAAATTCTAAATGATACTTACGTGTTGATGTTCCGGTATTTTGGTATGATCAGAAAGTAATTCATCAAGATATAAAAGCACGGATTTAAAGTTTTAACAGTTGTTCTTGTCTATCTGAGAAGAAGCTACTTATAAAATGACAATAGATTGATACCTGACAAAAACGTTTTTCATGAATGTTTCCTGAATATAAACAATATGAATTGAAATGGTTAATAATACTTACATGTTGATACTTGACAGCAGATTATCAAGAGGATGCTAGTCAATTAAGATGAAAAGTTGGTTGCAAAATTTTATTAACGGATCATGATGATCTAAATATAAACAAGAAAACACTATTAGTAAAAAGTTAAGTTAATATATGATGAATCATTTTTAACAAATATCTTTGAATATAAAATATATGGAGAACATGTATAAATGATTGTTAAAAACTGTCTGAAACCGTACAATAACCTACCCTTAGGTGTAGATTAATATACTCTTTTGAATAGTATCTAATAGTAATCTACCCTCTAGCGTATTATAACAAACCCTCTCTTTGAACCGAATAATAACATACCCTTAGGTGTAGATTAATATACCCTTTTGAATAGTAGCTAATAGTAATCTACCCTCTAGCGTATTAAAATAAACCCTCTCTTTGAACCGAATAATAATCTACCCTTCATTGCTGAATTAGAAACGTTTGTGAAAAATGCGTTTATTACTCTACCCCTAATCGTTTAATAATAAACTGCTTTCCTTAAAATATGAAATACAAAACCCTTAAAAGAGCTCCATATACCCTGTGCCTCTTCAAATACCCTTACGCTCAAAAACCCTTTGGATCATGAACCCTTCAAGGGTATATGCCATCCTCATAAACCCCTCAAGAGTTTATGAAAAGGAAAATCAAGGGCAAGGGTTGATTATTCTGCGCTTCTTTTTTACAGTGCAGGGGGATCCGAAATTGATTCTTTATCAATTGCTGCTTTCCCTTATGGGATGAGCTCATCTACTTTTCCATCCATTGTTGTATTGGATGGTGTTACTGTTGTTTGTTGTTGTAATTTGGCTTGAGCTCGAGTAATTGCTGTTGTTATTTTAAATGGAGTCAAATTATTTAATGGCAGCGATGATAAATCTGTTTGTGTCGATTTTGATTCATATAAAATTCTTTCGTCGATATCTTCCTCAGCTAATTCTACTGGTGATCTTGAAAGATAATCTGCCATATTGTTTTTGTTTCCTTGTATGTGTTTCACCTTGAATCTATATTCAGCTAATTTCAATCGCCATCGGTTGCATCTTTTGTTTAATTGTTCCTTGTTGGGCAAATTTACTAATGGTTCATGATCAGTTTCTAATATAAACTCATGTCCACGAAGATATTTGTCCCATTTGTCGATTGCTTGTACTATTGCATAACATTCTTGTTCGATGGTTAACCAGTTTGTTTGTGTTTTCGTTAATTTCTTCGACATATATGCTAATGATCGGTCACCATTAAGAGTAATTTGTAATAAAACAGCCCCAATTCCATCGACACTAGCATCACTTTGTATTTTGAATTGTAATGTATCATCAGGCAGACCGAGGATAAGATCGGTGGTTAATATTTTCTTGAGTTCATGGAATGCTGTTCTTGCGTCATCTGATAATTTAGAACGTTTTTTATTCAATTAATAGAGATTGTTTTGATTCTATCTAATTAACTGAGCAATGTATCAAGTTCAACCTCTAGAGAATGATAGAGAAATGTGTAATGAATAAGTTGTCTAGCGGAGATTGAGTTCGATTTTAAATTTTCTAAGCAGATATGACACGATTTTCGAATGATACCTGTTATTCAATGTATTTTTGCTGGCGCATTCTAATTAGGGACAACTTTTGCATTAGCGTTCTTATTGAGGATAGTGCTTTTATTTAGAACGGTATCAGGTGACTGCAAACTACCGCTCATAACTCGATCATTTCTAAACTTTTTTCAAAAATTCTTTCGCCAATAGATAGAAAAGAATTTTTTCTACTTTGATGCAAAATTTCAGCTCATTTCATCATTATTTCACAGAGATATTATAGTCGAAACATGAACATAAAAAATTCCCGTTCTTATTAGGTACATGCACTGTATGTTGTCGTATTTATTAATAAAGTAAAGTAATTAATTTATGATGCACGATGCACTGAATAGTGATATTGACGAGCGCGTTTTAATGCAACTTTTTTTCATAGAGACAAATTTACAAGCCCGTGTTTCACTATATAAAAATTTATTCTACACATCGAGTCAGAACTTCTGACCCACCCTTTATATGTAATAATAAAAGAAAGAAAGCATAATATAAAAAGTTATCCCGGAATATATTAGTGCATAGTCCCCGGTCGAAGAAAACGATCAGTAAACGGTCGTATACGATACAAATACGGCCCGTTTTACGTGCCGTATTTTCGCCGTATAACAGGGGCAGTAATACGGCCGTATGTTCTATAGAATACGATAATATTACGCCGACTTTACGAGGTTTTACGGCTGATATACGGTGTCCGTGTATGGCCGTAATACTGTCCCTGTTAAAACGCCTTAATACGACTTAAAACGGCCGTTTTACGACGGAATACGATGCAAAAACGACCGTTTACGGTAATGTTACGCCGGTTTACGGTGGTCCGTTTTGATCGACCCGGGGTCTCCTGTACACGTGCCATATAAGAAATATATTAAACAAGCCACAATAACCCAGATCGATCAATCCCACAATAGGATCTGATCGGAATCGGTCAGATACTATCGGATTCCGATCGAAACCCATAAGATTTGATAAGGATCCTATAGGATAACATCGGTTTACCGGGTTGAGGAATCCGAGTGGAACCCGTTGGATCGGAATCCGACTACAATCCTCGGGATCGGAATCCAATCGCATCCTACAACTGGAACCACATCGGAAACAACCATCGTTGAACTATCGGATCCCCGGGTGCAATCGATGATACCGGGTTCGGATTCTTCGACCTCGATAACCTATCACCAACTTACCTCAGAATTTAGCTCGGAGTTGAAATAGAAAAACCTACCTTTACAGCTTTCGCCTTAGGGAGGGACCGATTTTCTGACCAATGGGAGCTCGACGCGAAAAACTGATTACATATTCGGGTTGTTGGACATCGNACAGTGTAATAATTTTGAAAAATCCGTTTTATGTCTTTGTGGAAATGTGTGCCTCTGCTAGGTATGGAATTTCATTGAAACCTGTGAAGAAGACAAAGAATTGGAGAGATAATTTTTCATAAAAGTTTGGCAGTAAGTGCTGATGTGGATTGAGTTAGATGCTATAAAAGAGCATGATGTATGCACAGGAAATGTAGCGATGGTCGTCGTATCCTATTGGAAATTGATTGAAACTCATAGTAGGACTGCGTACGGATTCCGACGACCGGATATCGGTGGGTCTTCGTAGGAATTCGACTTTCGGATTCGTTGTTGGGTTCCTCAACCTGGTAATCCGATGAAATCCTGTGGGTCGATAGGTTCCGATAAGATCCTATAGGATCTTCCGTTGGATTGATCGACCTGGGAAGCAAATGAAAATCCAATTGGTAATAGACTATGAAAATCACTATACTTGAAATTACTCTGCGATAACGCACTAGTACACAGAGATGAAAATCTGAAATATACCCTATAGATGGAGGACTACTAGAGCAATGCAATGGTAGAGATATGACCAGTCTATACACTGTAAAAAATGCCATTTGTCTTACGTCTAACTATACGTATTTTAGACATGTGGTATGTCTTGGTTTTAGACATATAGTTGACAAGACGGACAAGTATCTATTTGTTCTCTTTCTTTCTGTCCATTATGAACTTTAGCATTAAAACGCTAATATAGATTGGTGAAAACACTCCAATCAGGACCAATTAAGATGCTCAAGTGTCCCAAATCGGTTATCTGTTGACACTTGAAGTGTCTTAATTTGACCTGAACCAACTAATCGAAAACAGTGCTTAGCGTCTTATTTATACACTTCATATGTCTTGATTTTTTAGAGTGTATATCAGCCTATAGTTGTTATGTCAGCTCTCTCCTGCCATAAGTATGTTCTCTCTTCTTCTCTCGGTTTCATTCTATCACGTTTACAATCATTCCATTCTTCTTCTCGTATCTATTCTATTTAAGTGAGTGTTAATGTTAAAATAAGAAGGGGGATTATTTGTGGATGAGAATATAATAATAAGAAGAAGGCGAAATAAAGAGAAAGAAGATTGTAACAAATGGCGCACTACCCGGTATCATTGTCAAATCACCATCACAGTGGTGGATCCGTGGTCAATATTATACGTATTACTATAGTTATTACTGTTGCTGAACTGAAAGTAACAGTTGTTATTAATGTACCCTCGCGAAATTACAAGCACTCCTCTTTGGATACGACATAAGTTACCTTTATCTCCTCAACCGCCGCCGAATGGAGACGAAAAATTACGAAATCAAATCAGATCTCAAAATGTCCAATCCACGGACGAAACGATAGAATATTATGTTCGACAAGAACGTGCTCGTCTTGACGTCAAATGGTGTCTTGATGAGTTCTTTTACTGGAATGTTTCTAATCCTTCTTTGGGACAACTTGTCATCGCAAATATTTTCGAACGTGTTCATATCGCCTATATTATTGAAATTCACCCTAGAAATGTTAAGGTTGCGCTGGTTGACATGCTTTTGAATACTGTTATGATTGGACTCGATGATATATATACAGCAGAAGATAGTCCGTTTTACGAACAATTTTTGCTTAATCAGCATCTTCTTCACTCGCAACATGTACTTGATTACATAGCAAATGAGAAACTTAAAAATGAATTAATAGGATCTAATCACGATATTTCATTTGATACGGCTGTAATGGAACCTATTACTCAATATGTTGATATTGAGTGACCTGAAGACGAAGAAACATGGTTCATTCATGATGAGTTGCCACAGCGCAATCAATTTTTATACATCTGAGCAAGAAATAATGCCAATCGAATCAGCATTAAACACTGTAGAAGACTCGCTACGAATAATGCACACTTCCTGTGAACATGACTCGTCACCAATCGTTCAACAATCAAATGAAATAATATTGATATTGGAACCAAAGTTAGCTAAGCAAGACACGTTACTAAAGCAGAATCAATTATTCAACGATGAATTAGAAAAAGCAAAATTTACAAGATCTTCAGAATATTCATTGCAATCAAATATTGCTCAATCAATTTCAACTGGTATCAGTTTAATTACTTTTTTATTTGTTAGTATTTTATTTGGTAATCTCGGCTCTTGTTTAAATTTTTACGGTGATAAACATACTCCACAGTTTAGTAATAATATGTTACTTCCTGGCATAAATTATTTTGACTGGTTTAGAACATTAGCGGTACCCTAATGAACAAAGATAATACGAGGCGTCAGGTGGAATGATATTTCTCCCTGCATAAATGGAATGGATCATTGGATTAGATATACTGCATTGAAGAATTCATTACGTGCATCACTTTGCATTGTATCTCTTAATTTTTTTTCTTCTTTTTTTCACTTATGCATATTTGTATTCTTACATTTTTCTATCTTATGTGCTGAATTACAATCTGCGTCACTTTCAAGTTCGTTTAATCATTTCTTACATTATTCTTTGTTTTATCTTTTCATTCGGTTTTGTTATTTTTTACTGGATTTTTTCTTTCGTTCTCCATTTCGTTCTCTCAGGGTGTGTTTTCTGTCGGCGGGGGGAAGTGTTATGTCAGGAGATCTCTCTCCTCCCAGGTCGAACAGTACGGTCTGTATACGAACATTTACGGTTACTTTACGACTATTTTACGGGCGAAAGTTTGCCGTAATATCTGGCGCAGTAATGCGGACCGTATTATCATGAGAGTATGGAGCACAAACAGCCGTAAACCATGAAAATTCAGTCCCGTTTACGGTGCCGTATTACTGCGCCAGGTACCCAGGAGAATAAATCCTAGCCTAGGATCCGATGAGTTCCGATCGGTTCCTATTGGAATCCGACGGAGCGCTTCGGAAAGCGCAAGGAAACTATCGGATTATCGTCGGATTCCTGGTTCCGGAATCGATATCGGATCCTAGTATCGGAAACTGATAAAATCCGACATCAACCGTCAATCGGAACCGGAATGCTTCGGATTTCATTGGTTCCGACAATCGGATATGATTGGAAATACGACTGTCGGATCCGGCATTGATTCCTCAACCAGACATCCAACGGGATTTCGTCGGATGGTAGAACCCCATAGAATCCGATGGGATTCGGTATCGGATTGATTCACCTGGGTATTACGGGCGAATACGGTCTATTTACTGCCGTAAATATACCGTTTTGACATCGTTTACCATCGATAAACAGACTGTAAACGAGCCCGTTTTGATCAACCTGGGCTGCCATAAGTATGTTCTCTCTTCTTCTCTCGGTTTCATTCTATCACGTTTACAATCATTCCATTCTTCTTCTCGTATCTATTCTATTTAAGTGAGTGTTAATGTTAAAATAAGAAGGGGGATTATTTGTGGATGAGAATATAATAATAAGAAGAAGGCGAAATAAAGAGAAAGAAGATTGTAACAATAGTATATGAAAATTGAAAGAACATATCATCACTGAATGAAAATGAATACAAAAAAATCAAATTTTTACACCTACTTTTGATTGTTCGAACTATACTCAACTACCCTTGACCATAACACTGTAGAACAAAGAAAACGATTTTGAATAACCGAATGAAACTGAAAAAAATGAATCGATTCGATTCGACCTCTTTTTTAGAAGTATCATTCGCTTCGATTCGACTTTTTTCAATTTTTTTTATTCATTCTATTCGATTCGGGAGTTTCGAAGTTCCATTTGGAGTCGGTTCGATTCGTCTCAGGCGAATCGAATCGAATTATTCGGCAATTCTATTCGATTTCGGTCTCTGATACTTACAAACAGATGAAGAGACGTCGTAATAAAAATCTTGGCGGCTATTAAACACGTCTTAAACTAATATAATAAATTGAAGGTTTGAGTTGGGTACGAATACATTTCGGCTTGAATTTTGTTTCTCACTTCATCTTTTATCTTCTATTGCCTGTTTCTTATGTCGTCCGACGGTGCCTAATTAATTTTTCATTTAATTGGATATTTTTCAATTTGTAAATTTTACTCATTCTCATCTTTCTGTCCTTGACTGAATATTATAGTAAAGTGCATTTAGTTTCATATTATTTTCGTTGAGGATACGATAGAAAAAAATTTAACTGTTGCCTAATTCATACAAATATTTGGAATCTATGCTAAGAGTAAGATAATCTTAGCATAAAAGGTACAGTTACATACATTCTAAACGTTCAATTATGAATAATTTCTGATATAATTATACTTTATTTTGATGGATTTTTTTAAAGCATGCTTTAAAGTATACTGAAAATTGCTTTAGTATCATATTTCTTTCATTCTGTGAAAAATGACTAGAGATGTCTTGAGTCATTTAGATTGGCATCGACTTGACTTGATTTAATGACTTACGAGACCGGTTGAAAAAATTTTCCTATAATTGATTATATTTTGTGGCGAGCTATTTGAACCATTTTCTAAGAATGAGTCAACAAAAAATCGATACAGTGCTCGATTTTGCTGAGAAAAAGCTCAAAACTCTCACGATTGATGAAGGAAAAGACAATCAACTCTTCCGCTCAAGACATCGCTTAACATTCTATTTTATTAAACTACAGATATATAAATAAATTTAATAGTTTTTGTTGTGCCTAAAGTTTTGTCTTGTCATATATGAAATAAAATAGCTAAATAATTTGGCTCTACCGTTCTCTGAATAACGTCAATAGACAAGATTACTAATAATAACAAATAGATATAAACTGATAGAATTGTATCAGTAAACAACGACGATTTGATACATTTTTTGTTCTCATCAAGAATGATTGAAATTTCTTTAAACAAAATAAAATAAAGGTTTTCATTCATAATTTTTATTTCTGCATAAATAAAGTTTTCAGTGTCTTATTTCAATTCTATGTAACAACGATTTCGTTTAGATTAACAAAAACACAACAAAAATGGAAAAAGAAAAACCAACACATGTTCAAAGGAGGAAAAAACGAAAAAAACAAATTATATACAATGGGTGAGCTGAAGTTGTCGAACAAGTTCTCGATGTTGACTTGACGATAAATGAGCAAATAAATCTGAAGTGAAATTAAAATCCATGTCACACAATTCACAAGTAATCTGACACATGAAAGTTGTACTAAACAAAAATAAAAATAGCCTAATAGTGAATACGAAAAAAGAGAAAAGAAATTACTGACATGGTTGCTTTTTCTCGCAGCCAAATAAGGTGATACATCATCTTCAAACGATATTCATCATCAATTTCAACTGTACGAGTAATAACATCATCATGAAGTGGAAATAATTTAAGATGATCAGGTGAAACATCTTCAGCCATTTTTGGAACACGATCATCAGGATTCAACTAAAATAGAGAAAAATATTTCCATCAATCGTTCACCTTTCTCCTTTACTCTGTTCCATTGAAATGTTCCAAAATAATTATTTCTATTGGGTGATCGTTTTGCTTCGAGTAATCTATCACATCAATACATTAGATTACAAGAAAATATAAAGAAAAAACAACCAGTACAAACCTTTGTAATTCAGTAGTTATTGTTCTTCGAACTGATCGCATCAAATCTTTGTTACCTGCTGCTTCTGCACTATATAATGCTAGATTCATTTGTTTACGAATTTCATTGATCTTTTAATAGAAATAAAAATTCATGTTCATAAAGAATCAATATAAACATGAAAAACATTGAAATTTACTCGAACAAGATCTTCTGTTGATATTTGTACATCAAATCCAATATCCATATCATGATCAGGATAAAGAGAAGTATTTGTTACTGGATTAAAACCCAGACCACACAAAACACCTGTTTTCATTTTTCCTTCTTCATCAAGTCTAGAAGTGAAAAAAAAATATTTACTTAGTTTTGCATTTTAACAAGAATATCATTTGTCTATTTAATCTACTAACCTTAATTCGATCGTTGGTGCAAAAATCATAGCAATTAAAGCTGGTAAACCACGAATAGATGGCATTAACGTTGTATGACGCAGTGATACGATTTGTCGTGTTTGTGAAAGATGAACACCAAATGCAACAAGTAGACGACGATAATTACAATGTTGTTCTTCTTCTAAGCCAACTGAATTTATTGATTCACCATCAATTTGAACACGACGCATTTTTGTTGCATAATGACACGATGAATGATTTGCTTCTAATGGTGAATATGGACCTGATAGAAATAGAAATTCAACTCAAATAAATTCCAACTAACACAAATGATTTATTTTACCAGTTAATGTTACAGGTTGACCAATTTCTTTTCGTTCATAAACTTCACATAGTTCCTTAGGAATATCAATTATCTGTACTGATACATTACTAGGATCAGTACTTGATGATAAATCAGTTGTATGACTAACAAATCGTTGAGCATCACGACGTATTCGATAATCATGCTAAATCAATGGGAAAAAGCTATTTAAACGATCGAAAAGAAAAACAGTTTCTTATAATTTTGATTTTCGTACAACATTGTAGTATAATGATTTTTTTGTAATAGATGATTACAGTCTAGTAATTGAACTGTAGTTTAAAAGAGACCTTATGTGGAAAAAATATTTTGAATACGAAAGTGTATGAAATCCTTTACTAAACGTTAGTTGGCATTTTGAAGAAAGTTTTTGTTTTTTTCTCACAACTTGAAAATGAATTTTTATTTATACTATATTTTGTTCAACCTTTTGCAAACTAGAACAAATATTTTAATAAAATGTGAATAAACTCTTTATAATAAGCAGATATATAAGTTGTAAGTGAAATTTGATAGATTCTTTTTTTTCTCAAGATTGTTATACTCTTCACAAAAAAAAATTTACTGTGAAATTTATCGAAGTATTGTTTTAATACACCTTTTAGTTCTTCTAGCAATAAAACTAATAAAATTTGTATAACATTATATTAAAATACTGTATGAAAAGCAAAATTCATACAGAATTTGTATTCAATCATAAACTACATATATAAACATGAAAACGTATTGTTGAAGTTAACTATATCGACTTGTTCAAGCGTCACACGATGATTCCTTTTTCTTCACTATATTTAAAATTTTTCTCAATAATTAGAGCACTTAGGATGATTAATTTGTTGCTACTTTTGCTATGAATGTACTCTATATAAAAGAAAAAATGATCGATAGTAGCTTTAAGTCAACATTTGAGGGAGGGGGGGGGGATTGAACGAAAAAACTCTCAAATATACTAGTTGTTGATACGAGATGTCAGTATCATTAACGTAACGAAAATGAAGAAAACTATTATTCAGAATTTCCTCATTTACTAGTAGACCTTCTAAATAATTAACAAATACCAACAGAAATACTTGTTTCCCACAAAAGAAAACAATAAGTTTCACTTGCTTTGTACTAGAGGCTATAAGATAGAAAAAGACACAGATAGTGATTTTTTAAATTTAATATTTTCATTTAGGTTGGCCTGTTGCATGGCCAAACAGATATTCTAATAAGTATAAAACTTACTTGGAAAGTATGTTCTTCATTTGCTGCTTCAGCAAAGCCTTTATTAATTAAAGTTTGTCGAAGAGTAGTTCGTCCTTCTTCACTGTATCTTTGATGATTTTGTTGATGATTCGTATGATTTCGATTCGTTTGTATGTCTAATAGGATATCACATTTAACAATGTTTCGAGCAACAGCTTTGATTTCTGCTTCAACTTGTCGTTCAAGAATTAGTGAACAAACATAATTAAGTGCTGGAATTGGCCAATTATTTAATGGATAACGAGCTATGTTTGGTCTAATTGACCATAATTGACATTCAAATGCAAGTGGAGCAATTTTCAAAAGAGATGGCTCAAGTGCACGTACTGAAGAAAAAATAAATATTTAAACATCAAAACAACGAAAAATTAAGTTTTTGTTTTTTGAAAGGACCTTACATTGATCAATTGGAATTTGTTCAGTATTTCCCCAATCAACAAAAAAAACTTCAACAGTGACATTATCAATTCTATGTGTTACTCTTGCTCGATAATATTGATATCGTTTCACAAGTTGACAATTGTTACTATTACTATGATTTGGTGTTGGTGTTGTTACTTGTGGTGATAAGAGAACAAATGGTGCAGCACACATCATGCCGATTTCAACTGATGTCGATGTTAATGCTAGTAATGTACGTGAAAGTAAATCATTAATTTTTTTCATTTGTGCATTTGTTTCACGATCAACATATTGTGCCCAAAAATGATTGACATCAACAACAGTCGAAATATTTATCGTTAAATATTGACATTTTATATCAGGTAATTTTTGTTGTGGTAATGAATAAATTGTTGCTTGACACAAAATAAAAACGAATTTTGTCGTTACTTTATTAAATAAATTTTACTTTGTCGCTGAGCTAAACGAAGCAAAGCATCATGATGTTCTTCAAATAAATCTCTTTCATGATGCAACATATCATTTTGTATTTCTCCACGCGACATATATAAACGAAGACGTTCAACACGTTGTAGAGCTGCCGATCGTTCAAATGTCTGTAAAATTATTTTGTGGTTGGTCATTCTAGAAAAGAATTTATCATTTAAAAGCAATGTCATTTTTTAGTTTTTTCTTCTGATATACGTACCGAGCTTTAACAGCAAAATAAACAGCTGGTAAAATATTCGTATGTGATGTAGCTGATGTAACTATTTGATCAACGGGTAATTCGGATGGATTTACTATATGACGTGTTGAATGTTGTGGAGCAAATTCAATAAGTGCTCTACATTTTAGTTTTTGTTAAAGAAAAATATATTTCAATGATTTTATTACATTTTTTGTATTTACTTTGTATTTTCAAATGTTATTTTCATATCTTCCATATCAACTAAGGATTTAAGTTGTTGTTCTATTTGACTTCGATATAAAATTCCTTCATTCAATGGAATATTTCGCAACTAAAATAATGGATTTCGATCTTTTAATTGAAATCAAAGTGTCATAAAGATTTGTTTAATAATATTTAGAAACTTTTTTCACTACATTAAAACGTTTTTTTTTTCATGGCCCCAAAAAGAAAAACAAGTTTCATTGAAAACCTAACAAATTTAGTCTATGAACTTTTTATGACGTAGAAAAAGTGATATATTTGAGGTTTTGAAATACTGATAGTGTATTCATTATACTAGTTATGTCATCTTTTATCTGAACTTCTACTTTCTGTTTTCATCAAAGTTCAATAGAGACGTTCGGGATTAACATAAAAAACGAAATGTTTCAAATACACGACGAAATAGACGAGACTTTGTTTTCTAAGATAGAAAATTGATGAAATAGACGAAAACTCGATTATTTCTTTTATCAACCATAATATGTGATGTGAGTTTTCAACATTGAAAATTGTTGAAAATGAAAGATGAAATATTTTAATATAGCGACGATGGAAATTATTAGTCAATTGATAGATTTTTTTTACAACGTTACCCTCGATGGACTCGACTCAGAGTTGAAACAAGTGGTGAAGAGAAATAAATAAATAAATAAATCATTTTTTTCTATCAAAGGTGATTTTTTTAAAGTAATAAAATAAAATAATGAAGAAAACGTTTACCATAATCGTTCTGAATGGATCTTTTGATGATAATTCTCTATCGACAGCTTCAGATTCGATTGGCTCTCGAATATAATAATTTGGATAAAAAGCACCGGCAATTATAATCTAGAGATGAGCAGAGAAAAAGTATGTTGAAAGCTATAAATTTAATTAATAAAATAACTTTAAGGTTTAATAAATTTTGTTGTTGAATAATTGGATTTCTTCGTCGTTGCATTTGATCTGATTCAACATCACGTGGTACGAATATATGTAATTGACGTAAACGATTTCTTAATTCATCAATAAGTAAATGCACTTCACGTAAACGTTTTATATCAACATTATGTAAATGTGCCCAACGACGTTCAGCATCAGCTGTTCGAAATTGTTGATTAGTTTCATGATAAAACCATGTCTAAAATGTATTCATTAAATATATTTCACCTTCATTTTTGTTGTTTTGTTTTTACTTTATAAACATTTAAAAATGCTTGACAGTCACAAAATGTTCCAGCAGCAAAGTTAAATTTACTTCTATAACAGAATAATGATTTAAGCAATAAAAATACATAAATAAGTAAACGAGTAATTACTTATAAGCAGCTAAGCGATCTTTATAATAAATTTTAAAAATACTTTTTGTTGATAAACATGCAGCTATAATAACAGTTTCATAAACTAAACCAAATGCATGTCCTAATGCAATCAAGCGTGATAATTCAATGTCAATGGGTAATTCTGCCATGATTTTTCCAAGAAATGTTAAATCTCCATCAAATGGACGAATTTCATCTTGACCCATATGAATTGTCAATGCACCAACCTAGCATTTGGTTTTTTAAATTATTTTTGTTAAAGAAAGAAAAAAAGATGCTCAACTAACTTCTTTTAGTTTAAGAATTGTCACTTCAATATCATTTATATTTGGTGGTTCTAATGCAAGTGCCAATATAGATTTTGGTTCACCAATATTTAATTTTTTTGCTTGAAGAATAACACGATCAAGTGACTCTTGTAGAAGTGCAGGCTTCTGATAAGCTGAAAGAGAATTATATAAATGTAATTTAACGAGACGATAACATTTTCCATGTGCAACACGACCAGCTCGACCTGAATGATTATTTTGTCACATATGAAATAGAAAATAAAATAAAATTCAATAAAACCTCGTCGTTGATCACAATTTGCTTTTGATGCCCACACAAGTTGTAAACATGAATAATTTGTTTCGGGATCACAAACCATTTCTTTACTTAAACAGAAATCAATCACTAAAAACAAACGTTTCAAAAATTATTTATAGAAAAAATAAAATAGATATTCGTTTATCTTACCATATCGAACATCAGGAATTGTGATTGAACTTTCAGCTATATTTGTCGCCAAAATAATCTATCAAATAAGAAAATCGCTAATGAAAATCTCAAAATATGTATAAAACAGAATCTATTATGATTCTTAAAATACATGACTACAATTATTGATCTTTTCTTTGTCGTTTGGAGATAGAGATGAACATCTGAAAGACTTCGTATTACGAAAGACGAAAATAAAGCTGAAATAGAATCAACTTAGAAATTGTTAATAGAGAGAATTTCAATTATCATACACTTTTTTGTTGTCATAAATTTAAGCTCCCTGTAACATATCATGATTAATAGTATTGATAACGGACATACATTAATAGTGGTACGTTGAAATTCACAATCAGCAATATTTGATACGGAATTTTCTAATTAGTTTCACTGTATTTCATATACACACACCCACACCCTGCATGAAAAGCGCTTGTTTTAGAATTCAAAAGATTCTTTTTTCCTATTTGTATTGAATACGAAATTTTCACTTTTGGAAAATCTTATATCAAATTTAATTTATGAAGAAAACCACAAGATATTTATTGTGATATTTTATTTCTCTAGAATTCTAATATATTTTAATTCAATAAATTTCTTTGTTTTACTAGAAACAAGATTCTAAAAGAACATCATATTGTTATAGGTAGTTTGACATTTTGATCTAGTTAAATTTAACTTTTAAATAATAGTGAGATCTAAATGAATACAATGCATAAAATTGAAAAATATTTCCACGTCAATTTATCGTAAGAGCATCATTATTACAAAGAATCTATCAACTTGTTGATCTCGCCTTAAATAACACTATTTAGTTATAAAATCAGCATTAAGATTAAGCAAAAAATTTTGATCATATTAATTTTTTGAAAACAGCTGTTATCATCGATATTTTCTAGAGAATTTCAAACATAACGAAACTCAAAGTTGAAAATATGATATGCTTATTCTCCATATAAATTTCAATGCTATTAATCAACTAAAATTGATTCTATAGAATTTCCGTCTAATAATTATCAACTTCGTGAAGTCAGCGTATACATACTAATGAATTTGAATCAAGTTCATTCAAGCATTAAAACATATGGTTAGTAAACGGATGTACTTTGATAGAATTGATGTTTTAGTAAACATGAATTTGAATATAATCAGTGTTCTAATCAACATCTGTCAATGTCTGACTCTTGACTATTTACAATAGCAGTGGTGCGTCGCTAATTGAAATTAATCTTTGAATTCATTCAAATTTTTATTGAGATATTCTTTTAATTTTATCATCGTGCTCAACGATTTATTAATTGTCAAGTGACTTTCCAATATATACATACATTAATTTTGAAATAAATTAAAAATATAAATACCTTTCTGTAAGTACTTTTTGCCGGTGAAAAAATATTCATTTGATCATCCATTGATAGATCAGAATGTAATGGAATTATATCATAATTAAACTTTTGACATTCATCAAAATCATCTAAACTAAATTTTGTTAAATCCGGTTTTCCACGTGGAAAACGAAGAGCGTCATGAACTGTTTGAATTTCAAGTAGGCCGGGAAGAAAAACAAGTACAGTAGCACGTTTAATAGGTAGATTTTTCGTATGATCCCATCCAGCCATACTATCTTCATCGTCAAAACTTTTAATTAGTTTAACGGCAAGATCAATCGCTTCACGAGATAAACGTGCTTCGCCTAATTTTAAATCAGGCAACTAGACAGTAGAAAATAGATAAATATTAATAATAGAAGTTTTTAACTACAAATTCAAAAGAGAGGCTTACAAGACCATAATTTTGAATATGTTCTAAATACATTTCTTGAACATCAAACAGTCGATCACCTATTTGAAATTGATAAGCTGGAACAATTTCTCCATTAATAACTTGACGAAAATAATGAGCTAATTTATCTATTTCAATTGTTGCTGACATTAAAATTATTTTAACATTTTGAGAATTCCTAAGCCATAATGTACGAATTAATATTAATAGAAAATCCATTGGTTGATCACGTTCATGAACCTAAAATAAATATCTAAAGAATTTTTTAACAATTATTTTACGAAAATATACTTCATCAAGAATAATATGTGTAAAATCTTGTAAAGTTTTTGTTAAAATTAATCTTTGTAGAAGAACACCAGTTGTACAATATAAAATTCTTGTTAATTCACAACGTTGTCGATTTAAACTTGTTTGATAACCGATTGTTTGTCCCACAGGCCAATTACGTGAATGTGATATATGTTCACAAAGTGAACGAGCAGCAATACGTCGAGGTTGTGTTACAACTATATTAACTGGTTTTGAACGTTTGACGTAATCATCTAAGATATATTGAGGAATTTGAGTTGATTTTCCTGATCCTGTATTTCCTTGAATAATTGCTATTGAATTCATTTCAATTATTGATAATATTTTATCTTTTTGCGTGTAAACAGGTAATGTTGTATCTTGATTAATCCACTGTCTTATTTCTTTATAATCATCAAATGTTTCTAATGCATGTGAAATACCAAATATTTGTCGAATTTCTTCTTTATCAACTTCACTTTGTACACCGTCGGGATCTGTTTGTCCTTCAATATCTGACATATGTTCACGATCTTGATGCCGATCAATATTTAATCGAGATAAACGATTATTTATTGACGAACCTATTGTTGTACTTCCATATCGTTGACTTGTCGAACTACTTATTGTTGTTTGATCATCGATATCACCCATAACACCTTTATTCCAACGCTAAGAAAGAAAAAAAGGAAAGTTATTTAAACGATGAATCAATCTAATTGTTTTATCAATTGGAATTACTTTTTATCAAAAGAAGTAAAGAGTAAAAAGACTGTAAATCTTTCGTTTGACGCTCTCTCGATCAATGGTTTAGGAATATAAATAATGTTCAGTGATTTTTTCAAAATTTTTTATTCTACTCCAGATAACATTTCTATTTTAATTTGAATATAGCCATATCAGTCATCAAAACTATTGATGATACATAAAATACGTTTTCATGGAGTTGATTTTTATTCATTATGATAGTCTTAAATTTTATGATTGAGAAATAAACAAATTGATTTTCTTTAAAAAAATTCAGCATTTAATTGTTGAATAACTCAAGAACGATGTTTCTTTCTTTTACACTTGAAACATATTCTGAAAACTACCAATCGTATTTCAACGAAAACTGTTATAAATTCAAAAGAGAGATTCATATATGATAGCTCTTCATATCTAATTGTATTTTTCAGAACAATTAATAATTTATATAAGGGTCTTATTTTAAATTGCTTTTACTTGTAAGAATTCATTATCAAATCTTTGTTGAAAATCTCGAGCATAAGCTGTTTGATCAATTGGTAATAATTGTTTTCTTAAGAGAACAGAAAAAAAGTAAAGCATTAAAACCATTTCCTTTTTCAATGAAGAAAAATAAATACTTCTCGTGAAATGTTGCATATGGTACAATATCAATTTTATTTTTATTTAATCGTTGTACTTCTTTTTGCTGTTGTTCAAACGATGTTGGACGCAGATATTGAACAGTTTTACATTCATTTTTACTTGACATTGAGTTATCAATCGAATTTATGGAAGAATTCGGTCGAGTTGGAACAATACGAAAATAATTTTCAATATCTTGTGCAGTTAACGGTTCTGTTGTGGAATATAAAGAATTTCCAGGGCCGTAACTTGGTACAGCTGACTTTTGTTTCATCGTTTTTTGACGATCATGTTCCATTGATGTTGCCATTATTTAATGACTATTCATTTATTAAAATATTTTCGATTGATATCAAAACGGCTAGGGTAACTCAAAATGGCTATTACATGTAAGCATTTTTTGGGGAGAATTCAATAGCCAATCAGTATTAAACAGTTTATTTCTTTGGAGAACTTCAAAGAATCAAGGAAAGCTGCTGCCAATTTCAGATACTAGATGTTATTAATAATTTCTAACTCGATTATTGCTAAATTTTATATAAATTTTTATGTGAATTGTTTCACGAAGCAAAGGGCGCCACTTTACAGTATTTCTTAATGTGCATAATTATGTACTCATGTTTCCTCATTAAGGCAAACTTCTTTAATAATTTCCATATGAAAGTTTATAGAGAGACACAATTTATTGAGAATACTTGATTTAGATACTTTCTATTGTTGCATATGGTTATGGAAAAAGTAGATTTTATATTGCTCATATATAACCAATTATATATAAAGATTTCACATTTTGACCGAAAAATATAACAGAAACTTGAAAAATAATATCTGTAAGAATTTTCAGTTCGAAATTCAAAAATAAATTTTCTTTTTTGTTGCTTAATAAGAATAGATATGCAGCAGTCGCAGTTGTCACTAACCAACTGGATGCCAACAGCGCCGTCGACTTCATTTAGTACAAACGAGCGCTTTAGCTTTACATACAGTTCAACTAGACTAACGAATATCTAACGAGAACCACAAGATCAAATTTGAAAAAGCTGTTAAAATGACTAAGTTCTTCACCAAAAAGCTAAACATATGACATCGTTGCCTGATATTAATGAAAGATTTGATATTACATCTCTGCGTGAAATCTTGAATCAGAAATAATTAGTCAATTGAAAATGTCTCTCATCACATAACAATATTATAGGCGATCAATCATCACCTATAGACACAGGTTAAACTTCGTTCGCATTTTCTCTTTCAGTTTGATGATATTTCAGTACAATTGAACGCTCTACTTATTCAAAATTTTCATAAACTAGCAACTAACACATAGAGATACCGCCAACCTATATGCTTCGAAAATCACGAAAACAGTCAGAACCCAACTGAAGAAAACATTAGGAAGTTTAATAGAGGTTAGGACACTACAAAACTTATTTTGATAGATTTATCTAGAAAGAAACCTTTATAAAGTAAATGAATCAATGAGACTCGATGGAAGTTTCAAACTATAGTTTTCAAATAAAAGTAAAACAAAATTAGCAAGGAAAAGTCAACGATTCAGCGAAATCCTTCTTCAGAGACATATATCGATTTCTCTATTCTTAATTTTGATTCTCGTTTCATCATGAAAAATGGTAGTGCAGGAGTGTTGCTTATATGCAACCCGTACATAGAGATAAATTAAAAATTCTTTTTAAAGGACATGACTATATTTTTCTTCTTTACTGCATTTCTATTCTGAAAATATGTATAACTACAATTTTATAGAGATTAGCCTCTGAAAAGTGTACTTCATAATTTAGAGTTTTTGACATATCGAAAAATACAAGAGTTAATGTATGAGTTATGCTGATAGGTACAGTCGTATGTGAAGTTATGAATCTTCAATTGAACTTAGCTGATACACCGTCAGACGAATTTGATCAAAAGAACAAGTAAAAGTATGTGCTCCTATCGTTTCCGAGAACTTTTCTAAGCAAATAAGTCGAAAGTTTAAAGTGAATAAACAACTCTACAGACTTGCTCTTCTAGAAAAATAAAAGCATATATTTGAAATAGAAGTGAAATCTATGAATTGCGGTTGCATTTAGTATGTCCAATGTTTGATTTGCTGCTTAGGAAAAATCAACTTTGACGAAGAAATCAAAGTTCTCTTTTTTAAAATGTTCAATGGATTCTGCACAACAAAAACTTAATTAATTAAAACATTCGAACCAAAACTACCAATTTGAACTCGTGTCTGTCACGCACCTAACAGCGAGTTAGAGTAAGTGGGAGTAAGTGTAAAATGAAAAATAGTAAGCCTCAGAAGAATTGCGATAACTTTTTTAGTTTTGATTTTAAAAAACGTTTTGGTCACAAGCAACCTAGCTTAGATGACACTCTATCGACCGGCGCAAAAATCAACTGAAAACCCTGTACATAGAGCTATCTGCAGGGCATTCTTTGATCCCGATTTTTTGAGTTTACATTCACCCCTGTTGGAGTGAATGTATAATCATGCTTGCATCACTGGGGTAAATGTATAATCCCTGCTATTTTATATGAGTTCTGTAAAACACAATTTTTGAGGGATTGATGCTTCATTCGTGTGTGTTTCTTTTCATCAATCGATAGCTCAAACATTTCTCTATCGCTCTAAACTAATCTCAACTCTATAAGTCAAAATCAAACGTTTTTTTTAAAAGCTATCAAAAACAGCTCCAAAGTAAAATTTCGTAAAATATCGAAAATATTCACTCCATATGGAGTAATTGTATAATCACGCTGATGCCACTGGGGTAAATGTGTAAACTCAGCAAATTTTGCTGGACACACTCAAACTCAACTTTTATCAGACTCATTAGGAATTATGAAGTGTTCTCAGCAGAAAAATAGTTCAGAATGACGAGCTCATTAATTGGGAATCATTTCAAAAATCAATTTCATGATTTTTATGTCTATTTCTTTGTTATACGGAAGTAAAACATCAAACTATAGCATAAAATAGCTATTTTTCAAGGGAATTTCGCCAAGCCTGAGATTTACTTAATATTTTCATCTCTTTAAAAGAAACCAATAGTCGTATTATCTGCTCTACAACATTTTATGGTCAGTTTACCCTGTAAAAATAGTTGAACAGAGATCCCGAGGGTGAATTTTTCAATAGATCATTGGGTTATTATGTAATAAGTAGAGGAATGAGTGTTTTCTATAGCTTTCTGTTAGTGTTCCATAGCTTCAGTAACTGGTATATGATGAGTTCTATCTAAATTTGGGCACAACAGGTTGTTCAGCTCATTCAAGCAGTTTTGCTATGAAAATTTTTTATTTGAAATGCTTCGCAGTGATCTCCAAATGTAATTGTTGAACCTGATTGAAAACTCATCGAAATCTAAAGCAAAAATTATTACTATACGTTATTTTATTAAGTTACAAGTGATTTTCGTTATATTGACGTAAAAGTTCGAAGAAATATCCTCAAACAATACTCTATAAATAGCTATTGTGATAGCCAAGTAAGAACTACTCAGCGGCGCTTCATGTCTCTGAATTGATAGTTATGGCTGAGTTACCTAGGTCGATGATTCCAGTCTCTGGATCCTTCCGAAACCGGTCTGGAAACGCCTTCTTTCCGGCGATTTCCCACCGTTTCCCTAGTCTTTCCCGCCAAATCCTGCAGGAAAAACAATAGGATGTGGAAGCAGTAATCCACCCGGAAAAAACCGCATCCGGAACCCTCCCGTTCCGGTTAAATCCAGCCACATGAAACTGTGACCAATACACCAAGTTCCTAAAGGATTCCCCAGGAGAAAATCAGTAACACCAGCAACAACTTTGGAATTCGGATCAGAAAACCAAAGCATACTATTCCAACACACCGAAAACAAAACGAAGCCCAAAGCTCCGTATTTTCCAACAAATCGCAAAGCTCATCAATGACCTTCCCCCGATCTTTCTTCGATTTTCGTTGATTCGAAGCAATTTTTCGATTTGACGGGTGAAATCGATGGAAAACCGTCTTCTAAGATCTCTCGATGATGCAATGCTTCGATTTGAGCTCGATTTAAAGCACAAATCACGGATACACCGAGAAAGATCTTTAATCGGTTTTACGCTAATTGCGATATAATTTGCTGATGGAGAGAATATGAACTGGTGTTAATGCAGTGGAAGGAAGACTAAGGAGGGTTTGAAAGTTACAGCTCTTTGCAAAAAAACTTGCACAAAATTATTTTTTTTAAAGCTTGTTTCTCTACTATAACAAATAACTAACAAAAGTCATTTTTTGAGGGCTAAACCCTCTACAGATATACTACAGTATGCATATGTATCAGTGCAATTTCTTTCCATTTCGATAGTGAAGCACAAGAAAATTTATCCAGAATATGCCATACGCATTGATATTAATGTTTTGAAAAATTGTGTGATGTCTGTGAAAAAACGATGTTTATCTCTTATTGATTGTAACGATGAGCGAAAAAAATATTAAACTATGATGATATTCGAGTGATGGCATAATATCGTTACACCGGGTAACGACTTTTTCTTCACACAAATCAACTGGGAATTCCTCGTAGCCTATAAAAACGCTCTCACACGTACGGTATATTACCCTATAGGGTAATGACTTCGATACCCTAACATATAAGTATACGTTTAAAGTTGAGGAATTTGAGTTGTTTTGGTGTATTACCCTATAG
>OENM01000865.1:22948-41637 GCA_900239745.1 Rotaria magnacalcarata
CTATAGGGTAATACACCAAAACAACTCAAATTCCTCAACCTTTAACATATACTTATATGTTAGGGTATCGATGTCGTTACCCTATAGGGTAATACACCAAGCTGAATTCTATGCGTATTATGACGTAGAAATCTGGATACCCAGTGTAACGGTATTATGACATCTATGAATAGTAAAGCCCGATAAAAATATAATATCAAAAGAAATTATGAAAAAATTGGCAATTTTGTTTTTAAATTTTCAAGAGGAATAAATATTTCATGGTTATTTAAATATATACCATTTTCATGGATGCATCGTTGTGTATTTTTCTATAAACTAATACAACGATTTAAAATTTGAGTGAAAGTATTCACAAAAGTTAAGTTCAATAGATTCCATAAATATGCATTTTAAAAGCAAAGAATGCGATGATTTATGGCTAGTGATTGATTTTAATTATTCATCTATTCAACTATTAGAACTATAGTATTAACAAAGCCAAACAGTTAAATTTAGATATTATTTCAATTAATATAATGTACTCGAATGGAATAGACATACATCCGAAGAAAGCATCGAAATGTTGCTGATTAACTCTCCGTACATATCCGAATAATCAATACTTTTAGGATAAATCAATATATTTTAGAAATCCTTTTTTGTATTTATCCTAATTGCTACATATTATTCGAGTTTATTTTTATACATTTTTGATTATCATGTCTAAGAAAATAGTAGTTAATATGTTCATATTTGTCAGTTTAATACTGAGTAATAAAGAAAATTATTATGAGGCAGTTTGCCCGGTTATAAAATGTTGACGTATATCCATATAGAATTAAAGATGAAACTCCTTGTTTATTTCAATATACAGAAAATAAGAAAAAGAAAATAACGAAGTACTTAAGCATCATTCGAATTATTTTGATGGCCAAGAACACGATATTTAAGATCCTAAAAAATAGAAGAAATAAATAAAATGACACTACTTGTTTAAAATTCTTACCTCCACCATTTTATGTGTTTGATTAGCTTTTGAACCAGCTGTTATCATGCCTGTGTAAACATTCTTTGCTGTTGCAACCAAATCTAGAGAAAAAATAAATAAACATTACAAAAACCAATTGTTTCTAATTTACCTTCAGTAGATACACCTAAACCATTTGTCTGTAAACGTTTTTCAGCACAATCTAAAACGTCTTGACATTGCTTATAATTGATCTTAATATCTTCAACTTTTTGCATCAGATAACTAAAAAAAAAAAGAACAAAACGTTTTCTTTCTGAAACGCAAAAACACCACTATTTACTTATCAACAACACGATCTTCAATGTCAGCACCTAATGGTAGGGAACGAAGATATTTGCAAATGGTAGCATTATAAAGTTCCTAGGAAAAAAATTATTTTCTAATATTTAGAAAAACTTTATTTGTTTCAGTTTACTTGTTGATATGCCTGATTAATTTGAGCAAATGCAGTTTCATCTCTTTGAACATCACTTTGAATATCTAAAACATGTTGTTGAACACGCACAATTTGTTCATGAACATTAACAAATTTGCTTGTTGATGTATGTTCCATATCGGTTAATAATTGTTCGGTTTCAGATAACATTACACTAAAAAACATTTACAACATTTTTTTATTCAATTTAAGAATGAAAAATGCAGTTTACTTGAAATTTTCAACAAGATCATTTACTTGTGATGGTAATAATTGATCCATTGGTTCTGATGATTCTTTTGGTTTTTGAATAATACTTGAAGTACCTTTAAATTATTTTAAAAGTATAGTTATTCTTGAATTTGATTTAGTCTAACCGAGTGTTGCTATTGTATATAAACTACTTGTACCAGCAATTGATGTACTGGTTGTTGTACTTGTGGATGGAGGAGCAAAAAAACCGCCTAAACCAGCACCAGTGGTTGCTGCTGTAGTCATTGTTGGTAAATTTGACTAAAAAAGATAAAACCAAATACAATCGAAATAAATACTTTAAAAGACTCTCTTACTAATGTAGTTGCACTATTATTTGTCGTCGTGCTAGTTATTGTGGGTACTAGTAATCCGCTTGTTGTAGTTGTTGTTATTGATGATGAAATAGGAAATGTGGAATTAGCGAGTGTATTTGCAGTTACTGGAAATGCTGTTGTAGTTAATGGTTGAGCAAGAATACTTGGAATTGTACTGCTTGATGATACATTCGTTGTTGTTGATACGGGAAGAAAACCGGCTGAACTAGGTGATGATGTTGTTGTTGCTATTGAGCTACCAAATGATAAAGGAGCATTTAATGCAGCACTACTGGTTGTAGGGGTTATAAGTGCAATGCTAGGAGTGACTGTAGTAGAACTTGTACTTGCAGCTGTTGTTTTTGCGGGTGTTGATAATGGAAACAAAGAAGTCGCCTAGAAATATAAGAGCTTTTTATTTAAAAAAAATAATTGTTCTAATAAAAAAAAATAACTTCTTATTTGAATAAACTGAAAATAATTCAGTGATCTTTCATTTTTGAATGAACATTAAAAATAAGAATACTATGTTTTTACTTTGACACTTATAATCAAATAATGATGTGCTAATACATAAAACTTACCGAAGGAGTAATTGTCGACGTTGTTGCTGTAACAATAGGTTGAGTGGGTAATGTAAAAGATGGTGTTACTTTTGTAGTTGATGATGCTATCGACGGTGTAGCAAATGAAAATAGTGTTGAAGTTGAAGTAGGTGCCACAGTCGATGTTTGTGTGATCGCTGGTCCTGCTGAAAATGCGAATGTTGATGTAGGAGGAACAGTAGCAATAGTAGCAGCAGCTGTAGTAGTAGCGGCAGGACTACAAAATGAGAAAAGTGAGCCAGATGAACTTGTAGTTGTTGGAGCACCCGTAAAAGAAAAAAGGGACGATGTCTAAAAGAGATGTATAGAATACCGAATAATTTTTGTGTTCTCCTTTCATGAACTTTGAAAGAAAACTTACTGGCGCAGCTGTAGTTGTTGGTGTTGTAGTTGATGCAAAAGGTGTTGTTGATAGATTGTTTGAAGTGAAAAGAGTTGATGATGGGAAACCTGTTGACGTTGCAGCTGTTGATCCAAAAGAAATTGGCCCTGGATTACTTTTACCGAATGATGTTCCTGTAGATGAACCTGAACCAAATGCAAACGAAGAATTTGTTGCAATGGGAGCAGACACACCATTGGTAGTAGTAGTAGGCGTTGGGCCAAACGCAAATGTTGACGTTGGAGTTGCAGAGCTTGAATTGGGTGCTCCAAAAGAGAATGTGGATGACTGCGTCGATGGTGCTGCATTTGTTGAGCCAAATGGAAAAGAAGATGCGTGTGTAGCAGGAGCTGTAGTTGTCGATCCAAATGAAAATGCAGAAGGTTGTATTGTTGGAGCTGTAGGAGTTGTTCCAAATGCAAATGAAGATGTTTGAGCAGTTGGAGCTGTTGAACTGAATGAAAATAAACCTGATGATGTACCTGTAGCAGCTGTTGTTACTACTTGAGGTGCACTTAATCCGAATGTTCCTGCACTACTCCCGAATAGTGCACTTGCTGCTGTGCTCGTCGCGCTGCCAGAGCCAAAAGTAAATGGATTTGCTGCGGCTGTAGCTGTAGGAGCCGTCGTAGTCAAATTACTACCAAATGCGAATGAAGTCGAACCTGCTGCTGTCGTATTTGTGGGTGCACCAAATGAAAACATTTTCTAAAATATTCACTTTCAATTGAAGAAGAGAAAAATGATTGATAATGAAATACAATTTTAATGGGAATAGTTTCTTCACATCTTCAAAATGAACTGCAATGCAATGTATGAATGAGTCATACAAGAAAAGATACTTAAACTAAGAATTACCAGTAAAAATGCTTGAAATATCCTCTGAATTCACTGAAATTTTTAAAATAAGAGAAAATATCTATCTTTATTTATCTTTCTTTCGTATGATTTATACTCGATTGGTTGACCATAAGCCAAACAATACTTTGAGAACAATAAATCTTAGTATCACGCTGTGAATAATAAAAATATTTATATTGATGCAATAGATGTCGGTATTATGTACTATAAACATTTCCTTGTGCTTTTCAAAGGATGGAGCTTATTTGATAAAAATGAATTATTCAGTATTTTGAATATTAAATCTAGATAGAGTTTGCATGTCTGAATGAATGAAAATGGCATGTTTGCTGAATGAAATTAGACATTAAAACTATATATTGTTACTTTTATTTTCAGTTTCAGCTTCAGCCTCTCACTTGACATATAGAATCAAGTTTTCTACTAGTTGTCTGAAATCATTTTTACATCTATTTTTTAATTTTCTGATTACAAAAAATAACTATTCATGCACGATCATCGGCGGGCCACCAGAGGGCAATTGGTGGCAATTGCCACACCTGAAAAAATTATTGTTGCACATAAAAAATTATTAGTGAATATATTCAAAGGTGTCCAGACCGCTGGGGGATGAGACAGGGTGTGACCCGCCCCAAATATTCGAAAACTGTCTTGCATTGTATTTCACCAAATGAAATCTATAGTACCATAATCGCAATTTCACAAAATAGTCCTAGTGTTGCCAAAAGTCAAACTCAAAAATCCGGAAAAAAATTCGAAAAACCCCCAAAAAATTCAAAAAACTCAAAAATGTCAGAAAAAGTCAATGTCGAAACTTTCAGAAAAAGTCGAAAAAAATGCAGAAAATTTTGGAAAATTTCTGAAAAATCCTCAAAAACTCTCAAAAAAACAGAAAAAATTCTGAAAAAATCTAGAGTAAATCCCGAAAATATTTCACAATTCGGAAGATCTGGCAACACTGGTTATTCGTCCTCAAAATTTTTCAAAAGTAGGATTTCATCAATTACCCACACCCCCTTTTTCGTTGCTCACGACGCCGCTAGATATATCTATCCGTATATATACATATGCCACCCCAAAAACATGTCTTTCTTTAAAAAAAAACTCGGTTTTATTATTTATTGCCACACCTCCATATGAGACCCTGGCCCGCCGATGTGCACGATCATCGTTTTCAAGTGTTTTATTGGTTTCATTAATTAGGTATCAATTTTTTTCAAATAAAAATCCAGTACAAACGTAGTCTTGAAGCTGCTGTATGTTTTCATCCAGCTACTTTATTAAGACTTTTCACGGTGAATAGAAGAGAAAAAAAATAGTAGATACTTGATAAATAGTTAGAGGAAAATTTTAAATCGTATTGGTCTGACGAATACGTGTGTTTGATCATTTTAAAATATGAGTTCATATTGCACCATGCTTTTCGTATTGAAATATTACTTTAATAAGGCAAATTTCATAGTCACTAAAATACTCCGCTGATTCTATTTAGTTAAGCTTCATTCATTCTCTTTATTTTTCATATTCGAAACTATTATATAATAGTTTTTATTATTGTCGTCGATTATTGATTTCTACTGGCAAACTATAAAATTTATTTTATCTGACATGATAGCTTTTAATCGTGAATGATAAGTCTGAAGAAAGAAAAATACGTTCGAAAAACAAAAAAGAATGGAATCTCTTCTACCAAAATATGCAATATGACCGAATTAAATTTCTGTTTCTCTATTTGTTGCACATATTAATATGCATATATATATATATGTTGTAGGCAAAATTGGAATCCGGGCAAATTCGGAATTTGCCTAGGCAAAATTGGAATTCTAATTTCTTCTGTAATTTTGATTGGTCAAATAATCCAATATTCCAATTTTGCCCGGATCCCAATTCTGCCCCCAACATATATATAGGTTCAAGTTCTGCAATGTCAAAAATATTATCAAGTTTATCTTCGTAGAGCGTTTGCCAAGGGGAAAACGACGAACTTGAAGTCGAACAAGTACGTCAACATAGGTCAAAGTAGGGGCGTACAGCTCACGCTCATTTTCGTGAGAGGTCATCAGTGACAACCAGCTATGAGGATTGAATGAGTACGAGTGATTTTGAGGTTCGTAGCACTTGTTATAAAGAAGTAAAATCAGCTACAGCTTTGGTTATTGACAACTGAAAACCCTCATGCTCACGACCGCTCATTCGCGCTCATTTCAAAATGAGCGTGAGCTGTACACCCCTAGGTCAAAGTACATGCTCGAAGTAGTTGAAAATACCACTCAAGTAGTCCGAAATAAGAAGAAGCAGCTTAGCCGTTTTTATGTAACTTCAAGTAAATTTGAAGTCGAATAATTGTTCAAAGTGTACTGCTTGAAATAGCTCAAAGTTACTTCAAGTCCAAAAGTCCGTCGTTTCCTTCATGGTTTTCCCTCTACATTATTTGAAAGGATAAATAAATAGTATTGTATCGAAGGAAATATTGAAGAAAACATAATTTTGAATCAGTCTGTTATTTTACAACATGAATAGAAATTCTTATAGTAATAAATTTCCTTTTTTCTTATTGTCATTGTAATCATATCCGATTATTCGATCGACTGGTTTCTAAGGAAGATGATGAAGATGAAGGACAGCAGAAGTGATTTCGAAATGAGAAAAACGATAGAAAAGTAGTTTTCCATATATGGCTAAACATGAAAAGACAAGTACAGGACTGGCAAGTTATAGTACCTAGTAGAGCTGTCATGAATTTACAGAGAACTGAAATGAAAGCTTTTCAATCAAGTCTGCTTTTGAAATTTTTCGTATCAACAACTAGATTAAAACGTAAATATTATGTTCTTTCTTAGATATATTTAGCTCTTTGAGCTTAATTTTTTTAATTTGTGATTACTATCGCATAGATATTGCAATGCGCCATTTCTTTTCTTGTTCTTTGTTGATAATTGAGAAAAACAGCGAGCTACAGTAGTCTTGCGCCACAACCAAATAGCAGAAAAAAACTCAATTAATATGTACTACACCTTTCAAATTAAGCTTGTAGGAGCCAGCGTAAAATTCTCCTATAACAAAAAATGACTCTCGACAATACTTTTACGTAAAAATAAATATAAACGGAAAAACAAAAATCCAAAACGTTGACCTCGCTCGTCGTTTCTGGATTTTGATAAAATACCGAAACGACTAATATATTTGATATTGAATAATATACCACATATTTTCTGAAATCAATAAAAAAACAGTTTAATTCCTTTTAGTACTATTACAAAATTATTTAGCAAAGGTGTCGAAAACTAATCAAAATCTTTTCTTATCGTTATTGAATACTTAGCAAGAGGGAATCAACTGATTTCAATAGCTGAAATTAATTTGAAATCATCTAAAATCAATGGATATCCCGAAATCAGTTACTTCCCCTTTGATTATTATATTGACATTTTCATGTTGCTTTTCAAAAATCGGTCATTTTTATGTTTATTCCAAAAAGTATATGGCAAAACTATGTCCGATGTTAATTTAATTTTATAATGAATAACATTAAAAACATAGTATTTCTGTTGTTTCCCTTGATGTACACATACACAGTCCAACAACAAGATAACTGTATTCTACTGGGTGTTCCAAAAGTCTCTTTAAAAAGTTTTCATTAATATCTCTTATACAACAAAAGCGATTCAATTGTTCTTTTATAAGGTAGTAGTACATTCTCTCAAGTTTTATTTCATATAAGTTGATTTACAACAATTTTTAAAAATGGTTTCCTTCCACTTCAATACATAATTCCATTCTTTTCGAAATATTTTCGAAAACATTACACAAATATTCTTTTGATATGGATTTGATTTCGTTCTTGATTTTCATCTTTAATTCATTCACATCCTTGATAGGACTTTGGTAGATGATATTTTTTTAAGTAACCCCAAAGAAAGAAATCGAGAGGGCAGGGCTGCCAACCGACCCCAAAAATTGGGGTACATTTTGCTGACGCAATATTCGAACACTCTAAGGATGAGGTACAATTTGTCACATATCCATTTGAATGTCTTAGAGTGTTCGAATATTACTTCAGCAAAATGTACCCCAATTTTTGGGATCGATTGGCAGCCCTGTGAGAGGGGTCAAATCCGATGAGCATGGAGCCCACCGAATCGGACTACCTCTTCCAATCTACCTTTGAGGAAATTGATGATCCAGATATTGTCGTACGTCACGGGCAAAATGGGGTGGTAACCCATCCTGCTGGAAAATAATCGAACGAACCTTGTGTAGCTTTCTGACTTCTGGAATAAACAGGTTCTGGAGCATTGAAAGATAATTTTCTCCATCAGCAGTATCCTATTCGAAGAACAAAGATCTAATACATTGATTTTTTGACATCGCACACCAAACATTCAGTTTATGAGATTTCATAACTGTTTCGATTGTTACATGTGGACTACTTTCAGACCAATACCTGACGTTGTGCTTATTAACTAATCCACGTAAATAAAATGTGACTTCATCGGAAAAAAAATTAATTTTCTTGAGTATCCTTGTCTTGTAACATTGGTATCAATGTCTGACACATTTCAATTCGATCTTGTAAATCTTCTTCGTAGACCCATGTAAAAAAAATGGATTAATAATCAGATTTTTTACGATTTTGTTTTACATGGGGAGTTCTTGAACGAATTGCACTTTGTATGGTTTTAATAAAAGAGATTCTGTCATAATTAGGCATGCACCCAAACTCAATAAGGGAATTTGAATATTTCGAATTTATTTTACTGATTACGAACTTTAAAGAATTGTCGCGCCAGTCGTATGGAAGGAAGTCTGCCCTTGACAACTAAATGGAGAATGATCAAATGTTCTGTTTGTTGAAATAAGAGATTCAAAGGAAATTGAACCATCCACCAAACCCAAACCCAATGAGTTTGGGTCTGGGTTTTTTGATTGACTCTAGCAAATAGGGTAACAACGCTACCAAAATCTCTCTTTTGGTATTTTGTAGTGGCAGTTCTCTAGTATAATTTTTTATCGACGGAAAAATCTTGTGTCCTGTCATTCAGTAGATAAAGAGATTTTTCTTCACTTAGGTAAAAACAAGCCAAACGGTTTGGGTGCATGCCTAGTCATAATTCTGTATGCTGTAGTCGGTCGAATGGAACAAGATGTTGCAACAACACGAGTATTTGATTGTGGTTCATTCTTTTAAAACATCATGGACTTCATCAACCTTTTCTTCTGTAATTTTCGATGGTCTTCCGGAACGTTCTCGATCTTCTACTGTATCAGTTTCACAAAATCGTTCAAATGTAGCTTGAATAGAGACTACACTTGGTGTTTTATTACCAAACCCAACCTGCAATTTTCGTCGGATAACCGTAGGTGATTCAAATTTTGCCATCAATAAAACAATTTTTATTCTAATATCTGTAGACATCATCATTTATCTGAAAATAAATAAAACAAAATTTGAGAGAATATACTACTACTTTATTAAATAAAAGCAGTTGAGTTGCTTGTGTTGCATAAGAGATATTAATGAAAGCCTTTTAAAGCGACTTTTGGAACACCCGGTATTACTATTTATAGTTACTATTATTTTCCATAATGATTGACCTTTTTCTTTTCAAATTCCATTTGAGTTTTGATTCAATAAAGCAAATAAATGAAAATAATGACTATAAAAAATTGTTCTTTAGATAAAAGAAAAATAGAGAAACGATAATAATGGATTTAACATCAGTCAATATATTGATTGATGAATGATATTTTATTTAATATTAATTTGAATATTCAATAAGAAAACAGTTGAAATTTATAGTATAAGGAATCAGATTCTGTCGTAACAGACGGTTGTTTTGTGTAAACGACTCGAATAACGTCGTATGTAACCCATTGTACTTGGCACCGGTATGTCGTTCGATTTAACCGACTCGAGCGTTTATTATTTTTCTATGCATAAGTAACATTTGACCTCTACAATCTACTTTTAGCATCTGCAGAGAAAAACCAATAATTTTAAGTTTCCGCTATTAATCAAGATGAAAGACAGATACTACGCAAAAATGTCCTTTTTCATTTAAGAAAGTAAATTAATTTCTAAGTTACAATAACCATTATGTATTTGAGAGACTAGTTTTTTTTATATATCGCCAAGTCATAGCCAGTCTATTTCATTTTTAAATAAATACTTTTTTTTTATAATTTCCATCTTTGCTGATCTAGCAGTTATTATGTAGCGACGATAGATTTACAATGAGTCGAATTTCTCATAAATAAAAATTTAGAATTTTTGGAGATTATATTAAAATCTTTTATTTATGAATACGATTATTTATCTGAATTTTGAAACAACTAAGTTTGATATTGTATAAATAACACATTAGTTACAGTATGTAAAAATTACAAAGTCCTTTGTTATAATCGTCAGAGTCAAGCATTCTATAGGTTCATACTAAAAATACTACAACAAATTATTAAAAATTGATTTATGCTGTAGAGAATTTCAAAGTATTATATTTTTTTCTTAGCTTTGTCCAATATAAATTATAATCATTCATAAAAGTTCGAACACCATCCGATTCTTTTCCATTAAAATGATCATTTGAAGCAGCACAAGCAAATGGATTATTTTGTGATTTAAAAAATTCTTCACTACATTTTGTTTGATAACGATAATCAACATTTTGAAAAATAGTTTGTCTTTCAATGTTGATCATCTGCGGTAATAATCCCGTAAAATAAACATCTGATAATGGAAATGGTTTTGTGTCAGTTTGATATGCATTAATTAATAAAGATAATGTTTGAAATGACATTAAATAACCAAAACCAGATAAAAAAGTTGGATATCTTGGACATGAATATTCATCATCTGTAATAATATATCTTTGACCAATTTGATCAATTGCACGACGAACAACTAAACCATATTCAATAGGAAAACCAAATAAGGAATATTTTGTTTTATTTGTTAAATATTCAAATTTTTCTTTCGATAATAATAATAAAAATGTATTTATAAATATATCATCATCGGTTTTAAATAGAAATTTTGTTTGTTTACATCGTTCTTTAATAAATTCATATAATGCTGCTTCACGATCTGTTACATATTCATATTGTTCAGGAAGAGTTTTTACTTGTACAACATCTTTATGAAAATTATATTCAAGTTCAATCTTTCTTTCAGATTTCGAATCAATATCAACTAAAAATAATAATTTTAAAGTTACATTAGGAAAATATATTTTTAATAATTTCGTATTTCCCCATGTTCGACGAATCGATTGACGAATTGAGGCATGAGAACATTTTGATATTACAAATATTAATATATCTATTGATGGTTCAGTACATTTTTTCAATGTTAAATTGTTAAATTCAAAAGAAGATCGAACTTTTGGAAGTGATGAAAATATTTCTTCATATGATTCTGGAGAACTAAATAAATTTAAAAGAGATTTTTATAGCAGTAAATAGAATGTCTTTTTTTGCAATTTTCAACTGAGCGGACATTCTCATATGGGTGGCTGTTAATATTTAGATAATCGCCTATGGAATTTAATTCGTTGGTTTTCTTCATATTATTTAGATCATTCAGTGGAGCGCTAAATTTGGCTCTGTGAGTATCACAGCCGTAGTTTTAGGACGCCATTTTGTATCAATATTCACGATTAGCAGTTAAAAATCAATCAAGTTTTTTCTCTTTCAGCTTGACAGGTTTCCTCAGAAAACTATTATGCAAGCGACAATTCTATAGAGAGATAAAAGAAAAGAAAACAGAAAATGAGTTAGATAATGCTAAACAACTTTTTAGAAAATCCTTTCGAAATTTATCGAGATTGCTATGAGAAAAATAATATCGGAGGTGTCGTATAACAAAGAATTCCTTTTCTAGGTTCAAATTTGAAATAGAACTTGTCAAGAAAAAAGTTTTAAAAGATAAATCACAGAATAATAAAGTTTAACGCATGAGGAGTCACAATTTTAGTGAGTCATAATTGATGATCGCGTCAATTTGAATAACGAAAGCATCAGTACATACCCTCGAGACAGATTTACATTTGGCGAGTTATTTTATGAGTTATATATAAGGTTAATTCAGTTTTTGGTTGTACTAAACAATCGAAGAAAAAGAAAAGTGTACGCCACGAGAATACTACACGGACTTCCTGAAAGTCAGTACTTTGTATTCTAATATAACATTAAGCATTATGATTTTAAAAGTCGCTCATACAATATATTTATTGATTTCTTTGTTTGGTGTTGAACAGGCTCTACAAGGAAAAGACAAAAATTAGTTACCGAGTTCTTTGATCGGTTATTGAAAAATGTTGATGCCAGCTGCAAATAGTTTCAGCACCTGGCCATGGGCAAAACCACCACAATGATTTTTCAGGATCACACCATCGATTATTTCTATCGAATAGGCGAGCATAAAGAAGGACAAGAAAAACAATCAGTATTAATAAAATAATTTTAATTGTTGACAATGATAATAACCGAAAATATTGACGTATGTATGAAGAGTATATTCGATTAGTACACATTGAAATACTTAAATTCAGTCAAGATAAATCTATTAGTTTTCATCTTCAAATAAATTCTTCGAACATTTTAAATGGAAATTTAATTCATATTCTTAATCATTAATTGACAATGCTAATAAATTGATGGAATACTTTGTAAAACCAAATCTAAATCCAGTTTTATTGGTTAACCTTATGATGATCAAATACAAAATAGTTTTTTCATAATATTATAATAACCCCAATAAAAGAAAAGAAAAGAAAAAATTAAGTTAAAAATTCTTTTTACTACCGCGCATTGTGTTCTTGGTTATGTTCTTTGCTGAAATAAAGAGTTTTAAAAAAAGAAATCGGAAAACAAAAAAAAGAAAAATGAGAAAAAGCATGGGTCTTTTAGCATACAAGTAATATTTATTTATGTGCGTAGAAAAAAAAATTTAAGTCACTCTTTCCTTTCCATATGAGAAAAATGTGTGTTGTAGGAGCAACTAACTTAACATCATGTCATCTTAATATGCCATTTCAAGGTTATGAATAAAATAAAATTGCCTTTCAACAATATAAAACTACACCGCTTAATCATGTGATAAAAGACAAAAATCTATGAATGTTAAAAAGATATCCGTTTTATTTATTCGTAACATTGTGAAATTTTACTTCTCTATGGGACATCTCGACAAAGGACGTTTGATAAGAAGTCTCGTTTTCCAATCTGTTTATCTCTCATCATTCTTTAGCTATCCTTATTTCTCCATGCTCTGTCCCCTTTCTGTACTTGCCAGATTTCGCCTGACTTTTCTTCTTCGTTATCAGGCGTCTACTATTAAGCAATACGTTTAAAAATAACTTAAATGTTCAACAGTACACTTCCATTCTTATGTTGGATCGTAGTTTATGAACTGTTGGCTCCTATGGAATTTTATAAGCTTTCCTTAGAGGTGGTCAAATAGTAATAGAAATATCTTGCAACAGATTTCCATCCATCCAGATAGTTGAATTATAGAAACAAATTAGTTTTTGAATTATTCTGAATTCTGTAGGATTTAACAGCTATTTTGAAAATTTCCGACGAGGTCAAAGTATCTAATATCTTCTGATATACTTTAGACTGATGTTAAAAGTCGCTAAGCGTCAAGATTCTACAAATATTCATTATGAATATCGAGACCATCAAATTTGTTAGTATAATCCTCAGCTCGATGTATAGCTGCTCGACTTTTGTCGAACCCTTATATTCTGTTCTATCCAAACGTTCTTTATGGACTATGCCATGATGTACTCAATCATTTGATGGAAGGGAATAATAAACTCTAAATAAATGGGAAAAAAGACAGGAAAAATTTCGCTTGAGTAAAGTACTTTTTAATTGATCGATCACAGTACAATACTTCCGTAGTATGTTTGAATTCATTTTTGTTTTGTTTTGTAACATTAGAATAGAGAGTATATTGATTTTATTGAATTGATCGAATTTTTGCTTCGCTTTATTTATCACATCAAAATATTGCATCGAACATAAATGAATGTCAAGTGTACTGCCAGAAAAAACCTTAAATATGTCACACAAGTGCACACAGGGGCGTAAGTCAGGTCTCAGAGCAGGAGGGGCGTAACTCCAGGGGTGTCGCGAGCAACCAAAGATTGGGGGGTATCTTTACAAATTCTACTTTAAAAATTTTTTGAGAAGGGTTAACGAGTGTTGCAAAACTTCCAGATTTTGAAAGTTTTTCTGCACTTTTCCAGAGTTTTTCGTAAGTTTTTCGCGGTTTTGCAGGACTTTTTCTCAGTGTTTTGAAATTTTTTCGAAATTTTTCGAATTTTTCATAATTTTTCGGGACTTTTTCACGTTTTTTCGAATTTTTCTCGAATTTATCCGGATTTCTTTCAGGGTTTTTCTAGAAGTTTTCGGTTGCTTTCGAGACTTTTGTGGATTTTTTGACGATTTTTGGAACTTTTTCAGGATTTGTTGGAAATTTTTGGAAATTTTTCAGGACTTTCTGACATTTTTCGAGATTTTCAGGGATTTTTCCAGCATCTTTTGACATTTTTTCAACGTTTTTCTGAGTGTTTTCGAATTTTTGAAAATTTTCAGGACTTTTTCACGGTTTTTCGAATTTATCCGGACTTTTTTCAAGGTTTTTCTAGAATTTTTCGGTTTTCATGACATAAAACAGTGAACTTTTGGAAGCAGGGGGGGGGGGGGGGGGGGGGGGGGGGGGGGAGGGGGGGGGGGGGGGGGGGGGGGGGGGGGGGCGGGGGGGGGGGGGGGGGGGGGGGGGGGGGNCCCCCCCCCCTATTTACGCTGCTGAGTGCACACCCTCGTAAATGTCCCGTTCCATAAAAGTGAAAGATCCAGCATGAAATTTCATTCATTTATGTTTATTTACTTTGTTTTTTTCTTCTAAATATAAATAAAAACTTTCATTTATTAATAGTCTGAAAATGTTCATCGGTGCCATATGTTTCGAATACTATGTATGGTACTCAAAACTTTTTACACTATTAAATTGATATAAAAACTGTAATTTTAAATTACCAACGCAATTATTTATGTTCTACAACATAATTTATGACAGATATTCATGGTAAACATCATCACTATATTAAGTACAATCATATGGGTACAATAAATATTATTCTCATATGAGATGGATTCTTTGAAACACTTTTGCAAGATATTTTAATATTTATAGAAAAAGTTAATTCTAAACATTTGGATGACAAAAAATACATTTTCTCATGATCCGTCAATAAATATCATTATCGAAATAATCTATTCTGCCCTTACGCTCATGCTGATAAAAATATAAAGATGATAAACTTTTTGAGATCATCATATAATTTTATATCAATCATTTTCGTATTGACTCTTTATTATATTTCAATTGAAGATCGAAATTATTGTGATATTTAAATTTCGGTTCAAAAATCAAATACTACATCAAGTACTTTTTCCCTAAAAATTAATTTCACCAAAACTATATAATATAAAGTATTCTTTTAGGACTGATTATGAATATAGCATTCATTTTTCTCTGAAGCCTATATTTAATCAAGATTAAAAAGAATCTAGTCTATGCATGAATAAAATGAGCTTGGGAACAAAATAGATATTTCTAAAAAACACAAAATATAGAGATTTGTAGAATGTGAGACAACACCGTTTTTCTCATCAGGAGTTTCACAATTTATTTCTTTTTTTTTCGTCGACAAGTGTGAAAATTTTCTCTGTGATATGCGAAGTGAATCAATCCTATATGTCCAATTCTGCATAAACTTGCTAATCCATATGATTCATGCTCTATTTTTACAATAGAGAAAGTTACATGGATTTATACTACTAGTTTTCTTGTTGAGTTTACTAAGAAAAATCTCATATTTAACACAGCTATTATCAAGTACACCCCTAAGATTCAGTGGTGATGAAAGTCTTATTTTTCGATTCAATCGAAAGCAATGAATAGATAATAATAAATGAGCGGGATTCCACGCTCTATCTTTCAATCACATTGAAGGTGAAAACTGTGCGAATGACACACTCGTGTGATCCTATCTGGCAATAAGACTATTTTTCACTAAATCTAAATTGGGATCATAAATGTATACCATAAAAAAATGCCCATTCGTTTAGAAAAAGAAGTCAGTTGACAATGAACGATTTGATCTCTGAAACAATAAGTCTCTAAAGCTTTCATGCATAATTATTTTTTCCTTCATAACCTTCATACAGTAAGAGCACACTCATATTTTCTGACCAAAAAAAATCACTTATCGGTCAATCAATATAACTGTGGTTTGTGTCAACAGATTGAAACAATACAAGTATTGTATTTTCCTTCATCAATTACACGTACTTTTACAATTAGTTCCATCATTGTGATTCCGTGTTTTTGCAATAGATTTGAGCTCAATATCGCATAAACTAATCCCAACTGAGTTGATTATTTTTCATTTTCTACTTCACTTACTGATTGAATTGATTGTATATGACTCCCTTATTATTTTTGCCCATGTAATGTTTACACCGCCTTCTAGTACAACTATACATCGACCATGAACTAGTTTCTTATTCTTATGACACCAAGACATCTATCTTTTCCCAATCTTGTCATTCTGAATATCTGTATATTCCTTCCTGCGAATCAAATGGTGATTCGTGACAAATGATGACCTATCGCTGGCAAGGTTCTAGTCGGAGTCTAAATGATATTTATTACTTGAGAAGAATTTATATTAGAAAAATATACAATCATTTCATTTTCATATTTACTTACACAAGTGCTATTGAAAATGGCGCATACAATCCGGCAATCTCTCATGAGTTCCCCAAGAGTCTCAAAGGAGTTCTTTCTTTTTTCTCTACTCTTTATAATCCGGAAACTTCTCAGAGATTTCTCAGGGAATAGTCGACTAGGATATACATAAGCGATGCCAGTGGACATGACACAAAGGGTTAGAATAAAGTGTAAAATCATTCACACTAACACCCGTTCTAGCTATTAGAATGCGACACAATGGCAAATTATTTTATACGTTTTTCTCCACAGTATTTTCTACTCTATTAAGGTTTTCCGATTTAATGTCACTGAATAAATACGAAATATTTTTCTCTTGTTCTTCAATATACATGTACAAGTTTTATGGTTACTTTGACCGTGTTGAAATGTATTTTCTGAGCTACTGTATATTATTCCGCATATTTCTTACATAAGTTCACATTCGAACAAAAAATCTTTTTTCACAACTATTTACGTCAAAACTCTTGTAGTTATTTGTTGTTGTTGTTTCAATCACATGAGGTGATCATAAATTATAATGATAATTTTATAATTTTAAATAAATTTTTATCGACAATGATTATAAATTGTAGAGATATCATTATCTACTTTCATACCCAATACTACCAAAATGCTCATATATGGGTACTGTAAAAATTTCAAGTTTATGTTTACTTTGCCGTATACCATATGGGCAAAAACTGTTTTATTTTTATGGTAAATAACCTTAGTTAAACCATAAATACATCGCTTAATGTCGTAAACGATGTTATTACAGTTTTCATTTTAACTGAAGTGAACTGAAAAGTTTTATTATCCTATATTCTGAAGAGCTCATAAAAGTCTGTCTATTTTACTGCTATTTGTTTTATTTTCAACTGTAGACATGTTATTACTTGAAAAAAGGATGGGTTATCATTTATTTCAAAAGATATTTCTCCTTTTTTCACGATTAAATTTAAAACACATGAATAAAATATTTTCCTTTTTAACTAAGAGAATACGTTGCTTTCGTTGTTTCAGATTATGAATGTAGAATCTATTATTTTGATTTTGATTCTTTTCATGATATATTTGTAAATCTACTTGAATTTTTGTCAAAAAAGCCCGAGTTTTATCAAACTCTTGCACTGTGTAACATACATCCTTTCCTAAATGAAAAATCTATGCTCTTCTTGATATGACTTGTGTTTATGTTTGAGAATAGATGAGAATGATAGATTAATAATATCAGCGAGAGAAACTTTTATTACTTAATTTGAGTAGGCAAGGCCGATCATCATTCTATTGAACGAATGGTATCAATGGAAATAAAAATAAAACGACATGTGGATAACTGAATTTGAAATATAGTCTTTAGATAACTATATACATGGTTTAGAAGTATCCGTGCCATGAGAGAAAACTTGTTGTCTTTTCAAATAATTATACTACTAATTGTGAAATAAAAGCAGTAGATATTTCAACAAATATAGATAGATCAATTCTTTGCATTTTTACGTGTAATTTTAGAATTTGAAATTATAATTATGAACAATAATAACTTTCAATGTATATGTCGTGCCGAAGTTACACTCTTTGCCGAAGTTACAACTTCGACGGACACTATTGTCGAAGTTATAACTTCGACGATTATCTTTGCCGAAGTTATAACTTCGGCAATACAACTTGCCGAAGTTAAACTTCGACAAGCAAATTTTGTCGAAGTTACCGTAAATGAGTTGATAAACATTAAACATTAAAAAATCAACGTAATTTTTTCGATATCAATATTAATAACTATTTTTTAATTCAATAGAGATAGTTTTATATATCTTTTTTGCTTTTACTTGAGTAAAAAAAAAATTATTTTCAGGCAAACTCATCAAGGGATATATAGCATTTTTGTGAATTTAGAGCGATTAGTGTACTCCTGGTGTGTTTTTCAGTCAAATATTCAACTTGAAAACTAGTAGAGTAGATCAACGCAGTTTTTCACCCTCTACAAAATGATATGATGGTGAACTTTACCAGTAACGTCTTCACCAAATTATGTAGGGCTAAACCAGCTTCAAT
>OENM01000865.1:41887-54699 GCA_900239745.1 Rotaria magnacalcarata
TTTACGGTAACTTCGACAAAATTTGCTTGTCGAAGTTTAACTTCGGCAAGTTGTATTGCCGAAGTTATAACTTCGGCAAAGATAATCGTCGAAGTTATAACTTCGACAATAGTGTCCGTCGAAGTTGTAACTTCGGCAAAAATTTTGTCGAAGTTATAACTTCGGCAAAGAGTGTAACTTCGGCACGACATATATAACCTAGAAAAAAAAAGAGAAGAAACAGTAGTTTCTCTGTATAAGTCATCCTTCAAATTTGCTCTTAATGTTTGTTTGTCAAACACATTTTCAAAGTCACATGGAAGAATAAAATATACCACGAAGTTACTTCAAAGAAGTCTTAAGGTTGTAAAAAACAGAAATGCAGAGTTACTAGGGTAACCGTTTAAAACGTCCCTGAAAAAAATGACGTTTCAAAAATATCAAAGTAATTTTGTCTTTCAGCATGAATGTCACCGGTCGAATTGTTCTTGAAAAAATGTCCTTTACAATGCATGTTATCGGTCAAAATGTTCCTAATTCTAAGAGATTTTAATTTTAAAATAGTACACTAGTGGAACGTGGATGATGCCGTAATTGAGAATGGATCGACACGTATTGTTTCATCATTCATCCAGAGAATTCCTTTCGTATATACATAAACCCAATAAGAACAAAAAAAATTTTTCATAAATACAACTCTTTATTTTAATATCAGATTTTATATGTAACTGCGCCAAAAAGAAAAAAAACTTTTCTAACAGAATAGGAAGTTTTAATAATGATGAATAAGACCGAATCTTCATGCTTATCTCAGTCCCTTGAGCATTCATCCTTACTATCAGATCCAGCTAAGTCTACTATTACTACAAAAAGATTAAAGGAAGTGAAAAATTATGTTTGCTGTTAATGGTTATATAATTTCTAAGTAAAAAATATAAATAAAAGAATCTGTTAAGTTATGGCGATGTGCAAACAGAAGTTCTAGTGTACTGTTTCATACAAAACTTGATAATAAATTATAGAACATGCTGGGGAAGTCAACGGATCATTGCTATTCCCTCATGTGAATGCATCTAACACAAAATTCTATTAGATCCAATAAGACTCTACTAGCCGACAAAATCGCATGGGTTCTCGGGTTGAGGAAAAGCTAACGTATCCGACAGTCAATTCCTATGTGACTTGTTGAGCACCGCTTATTATCTATAATGCCAACATTCGAGATCGGTCAGAGTTCTGATGCACAGATTCAATTGAATTCCTGCCATATTTGATCGGATTCGACTGTCAGAATGATTTTTCTGGGTAACGAATTCAACTGAATGATAATTACAGATTTTGAAAGAATCAGTATGAAAAAGAATAAAATTGGCTTAGTAACCGATAAAAGAAATTGCTAAGCAACAAATTCAAAAGCTTTTTAAACAGGTGATGCTCTTGATGCGTTACATGATGCTGGGAATTATAGGTTCGATACTAATACTTTGATTTAAACTTAAGATGATTTTGATTATTTTATTTTATTTTTACTGGATTTCATACATTAAAACATTATCGGCGTAGTATATTTAAGAATTATATGATCCGTTCAACAATAAGTAAATATCGTCGCTGGAATTATTATGTAAATAGACCTTCTTTTTTTTATGAGAAGTGAAAAATAAAATAAAACTCTATTTGTTATTATAAACTATATCACATTATAATCTTATCGTCAATCATAGCGTACGTTTTATAGAAACGCAATGTTGAGAATGAAAGATACTTACTCGAAGGACAATATGACTTTTCAAGCAATAGAAGCACGGTTGTAAACAATCCCACAGTTCTATTTATTACCGTTCGGTATACATCATATTACGCCGTTCCCCAGCGTGTCGTAAACGATTAGATACTCAAACTTTCGACCGCTTGATATGCCATAATTAGCCGTGTATCACATGGCAAAATACCGTGGTCCACTGAATGAAACGGTAGTGTATACACGTAAACCTTTTCTGTTGTATACGATCGTTTCTGATCATCATAATGTTCAACGTGCGTTAGGGCAATTCTTACAGAGAACAATTTAACCAGTATTCGTTACTAGCATGTTATTATTCAAAACATCTCGACATTTTTTGGTAACTGTATGAATTTTCTAGTAACTTTAAAAACAATTGACAATAGATTATTAACAGCAGCATGGTTTTTGACAAATATTTGTATGAATAGCTTTCTCTTGTTTTTACCATATTGTTATCATTAGTTTGATTCTTTTTTGATAGATTACTCGTTCGATTTTGCTTCATGTCACTTAAAAGAACGTTCTTTTTTACATTTACGTAATAGAACGAAAAAGAAAAGAAATTTAATCCTAGAAATAATACTACAGTGAGTATTTTTTTCGCCTTCGATTTTGCTTGACATGCTTGCATCTTTTTACTTTTCTATCGCTAACGCTATTTGCGTCGACACGATTCTTTTTTTCCAGTTACATTTATTTTTCATACTGTGCAACACTGAATAAATATACATATCAAGCCTTCACTCAAATATCTCTTTTACTATTATTAACACGAATGCAATTGTTTGCTTCACTCACTAGAAGTGGCCAATCAATTGATAATAAAAAGTAAATTTACAGTAATGTCTATCAATAGATATGATTCAAATTAAATTCTGTTTCAATGCTTTACAATTATAATTCTATGCGAAAAAATTCTATGATAAACTTCCCTAAAATATGTATTTCTTACATTCAACAACGTTTTCGAACTTTAACATCGTTGAAATCTGTCTTTTTCATACTGTTTTGTTTTCTATTCTCAATATATATGATATATTTTAATAAAATATATCAATTATGTAATCCAGCAAAACATTTATGGTGGTTTTGTTCTTGGCCAGATATTCAAACAACAGTGTGCAGTTGGAATGATCATTTTTCAATAACGACTGAACGAATTCGGTAATTATTTAAAAACTTTTTATATTTTTCTCTTGACAAAGAAAAATTATCTTAATTTTTTTCTGATCTTTTCTTATATACAAAAGATAAGAGACTCCGATATTGTCATCAATAATTGTTTTGAAAAGACTAACCCATCAAATTTTAAAAGCAATATTATTGAATGTAAATGATTTTTTTATATTTCATTTTTCTATCCATTTATTTTATATTTTTATTCTTTCTCTTTTTGCCAATGTTGATCTAAATTTATCAGTATGAAAGTGATACCTGTTTTATATAGACAATACAAACCTTTTATTTTTATTTTTATTTGAATTCAAATGAAAAGCAAAACAGACTTTTTTCTTTATAAATAAAAAACTTCTAATTCATAAATTATTTTAATATTTATTTTAAAATAAAATAAAATATTTTTATGTACATATGGTTTGATTACTTTTAATGTTGATCAAAAACTTTTTTCTCGCTAAGATAATTTATGTTTTCTGAAAGACTATTTTAATTGATTTTCCCTATCTTCGCTTTTTATGTACAACACTAAATGTCCTATCATTATACTCTTTATCTGTTTCAGTGAAAAATAGATATTTTCAAATCTCTAGTGAAAAAAAATTTCCTTCTAGAACTTTTTCTTTTCTAATACGTATCTTATTTTAATTTACAGATAAATTGTTTTTTTATCTGTAAAAGAAAAGGAAAAGGTTTCTCAGCATAGCGCCAAAGTTCTCAGAATATGCATCATAACCAGAAATTATAGTAGGTTTATGAATTAACAAACTCTTAAGTAAAATAGACGACTAGATATTGAAAATTGCCTGCTTTTTTTCTCTCATCTTCTTTCATTTAGTGATAAAAATGCAAGAGGACAATAGCATATGTTCTACAGATTTCAATGCATTGAAACTCTGACAAAATGAAATCATTTGAAATCGTTTTTCCATCCTCTTATGTGTATTAAATAAACTAACATGATTTTATATGTACAACTAAATATACTGTAAACACATAATTTATTTAGTTCTCCAGAATCATATGAAGAAATATTTTCATCACTTCCAAAAGTTCGATCTTCTTTTGAATTTAACAATTTAACATTGAAAAAATGTACTGAACCATCAATAGATATATTAATATTTGTAATATCAAAATGTTCTCATGCCTCAATTCGTCAATCGATTCGTCGAACATGGGGAAATACGAAATTATTAAAAATATATTTTCCTAATGTAACTTTAAAATTATTATTTTTAGTTGATATTGATTCGAAATCTGAAAGAAAGATTGAACTTGAATATAATTTTCATAAAGATGTTGTACAAGTAAAAACTCTTCCTGAACAATATGAATATGTAACAGATCGTGAAGCAGCATTATATGAATTTATTAAAGAACGATGTAAACAAACAAAATTTCTATTTAAAACCGATGATGATATATTTATAAATACATTTTTATTATTATTATCGAAAGAAAAATTTGAATATTTAACAAATAAAACAAAATATTCCTTATTTGGTTTTCCTATTGAATATGGTTTAGTTGTTCGTCGTGCAATTGATCAAATTGGTCAAAGATATATTATTACAGATGATGAATATTCATGTCCAAGATATCCAACTTTTTTATCTGGTTTTGGTTATTTAATGTCATTTCAAACATTATCTTTATTAATTAATGCATATCAAACTGACACAAAACCATTTCCATTATCAGATGTTTATTTTACGGGATTATTACCGCAGATGATCAACATTGAAAGACAAACTATTTTTCAAAATGTTGATTATCGTTATCAAACAAAATGTAGTGAAGAATTTTTTAAATCACAAAATAATCCATTTGCTTGTGCTGCTTCAAATGATCATTTTAATGGAAAAGAATCGGATGGTGTTCGAACTTTTATGAATGATTATAATTTATATTGGACAAAGCTAAGAAAAAAATACGATTTTTTACGAACTAATCAGCCTGATTAATCTAATTTTATCATTAAAAAAATATTTTATTTTCTATAATCTAGTTTAATAAATCGAGTTAAGCAATCAGTTATGGAATGAATTCATAAAATCGAACTTGTTTTCTTATCTGTTAATAAACATTTTAGTATAAGAAATGCTGGTGATAATAATTGCATGAATTCGATAACGCAAGGGTTTAAAAATTTAAAATTTCGTCAGATCATATTTTGTAATTTGTGTGTATAGATAAAGTTAAAGAAAAGGTGTTTTATCAAAAATAGAATCGAAACAGCTATGTCATCTCAAAACGCAATCCGGTAGATGAAAGCAGAAAACAATTGTAATGATCATTTAACATATCTTGATGGTCGCATTTTTGAAAATTAACTCCTAAAAGTAAATATTCGACGAAAAAGAAAAACTTTAATTTAAAATAATTTTCATCATTTCGTACTTTACAATAACTCGTTATGTTAGAATAATGGAATACAAAAATGATGTAGAACACATAAGAAGCGATTTGTTTTTCATGATTGAATTATTTAAAGATTTCATCTGAGATCCAATAAAATTCAGAGAAGAGTCAAAGTATTAAGATAGTTACTATCGTACAATCAGCATGATTAGTTGATATGTATGAAAAATATTTCTTTTTCCTTGTAATCTTTTTACGAACAATTCATGATTCAACGTATACACTGATAGCTTTTATTGGTTACTCTCAAAATAAGATTAAATTCTGAGTAATCATCGATGATGATGTAGATTTTCAATAGAAAATAATAATCAGTTGCGAAAATTCTATTTTAAATTGATTTAACCGATCAAGACGAAATTTGATATTTATTGATTATTATTATTTTTATTTCATTTTATCAATTGTCATTCAGAGTTCAATGTATAATTATAGAATGACAAATCTGATTTATCGTGTCATTTTGAAACGAATACAAAATTTCTAAAAATCCTTTTTTCCTCTACTTTTCTGCAACAGTTTCTACTATCAAGATTTTCAAAAATGCATGAAGAGCATTTTTTAAATGATTTTGATCTGGTTAAATTTGTTGAGATTCAAAACTTCTTTCTTTTGTGGCCAATATGAAACATTTGTTTATTTTTTCGTCTTCGAAATATGTACTTATGCTGTTTTTCTACTCAAATTTTACCACCATTTGTAATGTAGTATAATTGAAGTACATTTTACTTTTACTTTTCTCTTTTATAGTCTGAGATAAAAACGGGATCCTAAGGACGAAATCAAATCATAAACATCGAAAGATTTCTTTGTCGCCAATAAATTGAAATTTTTCTTTGATATATAAACTGATAATTAATTACATATGCTTATTTGTTGATGCGAATAAATGTTTCTATAAAGTTCTATCGCATATAGGTGACCAAGTCTAAATTAAGTGATGAATGTTATGAGTAAAAATTCAAGAATGTCAAAAATTGTATGCACTAAGAAGAACAACAAAATGAATATCACAAAAAGAAGTGAAGAAACCAAATGGGAGATTCGTTACAAAAAACAACAAGAAAATGTTTTGATATATTTTGATTATAAATATCAATAAAGTTAATCGTATAATTCAACTTCCTGGTTAAATGTCCATTTTTGACTTGAATCGTTTATATCACAGTGAGCTAAAAGAGTCATTTCAATTTAGAAAACGACAAACAAATAATACGACAATAATTTCTTACTAAGAATGACATTTGAATCGCCTGCAACACTTAAACATTTTTCTTTGTAATATTCATTTTTTAATTGAAGAGTCTAAAACGGAAATGAATTACATTAAATCAAATTCAATAATTTCGTTTCTTATTCAAAAACCTGTTGATCATATTCCCAATGTTGCTCAATACGATCATCAGTACACATTGCAAAAATAATGTTTCGATTGGCTGTTGGTTTTCCATCACCTGGTTCCAAACATAATTCATCAAAATGAATTTTATTTGTCGTTGTATATAAAAATATCTATTTTATTCAATTCAACGATAAATAGACAAATTGCTTGTTATTTCCTACTTGATTTCCACCATCTTTATGACAGGCTTGAGCTGACACTTGTGTATTAAGTCCTTTCGATATATCTGGACCCATCATCGAATCTAAACAACGACGATTTGATGTGGAAATCTATGAGAAAAAATTAAGTTTTTATTGGAAAATATTGAAAATAAACGAACTGTTCCAATAAATCGATGATTAAATGGAAAATTTCTTAATTGAAACATTTTTAAATAATCTTTAAATGACGAACAATTTAATTTTTGTCTAAGTTGTAATCTATCAGAAACATCACCACCATTAAGACGTTTTATATCAGGATTAACAGCATAAATTAATTGTTTATATTCATCTAACCAAACTAATGCAACACGCTTGTAATTTTTAAATATAGTTACAAATACGGATTCAGATTCAAGAAATTTATATGGAGTTTCTTTTCGAAAAACATGTGCAACATGTGAACATGGATGAATTAAAATCCTTCCACCACACATCCAACATTTAAATGACATTTCACTAAAAACAAAAGCAAAATATTGTTTTGCAAATCATTTTTATAAGAAGAATAAAGAAAAAGAAAATACTTACAGGTTTTCTCCTCCCCAAATTTTAATTCCTTCATCATACATTCCTAATTCTTCGAAATAAAGCCGATCAATTGCATATAGTCCACCAGCCATTGTTGGTGTTCTAAGCATTCGGCAAAACACACATAGTTAAAAAGATTTAAGTTCAATAAAATCTTATTTACTTAATTGGTAGTGCTTGACTTGTCATAGTGAAACCTTGAACTTTTGACCAACGAAATATCATTTTCCAACTGAATGTGCCAAATATATCAGTTGCTCCTTGTAATAGTTGAAATGCATCCCATGTTAAAACATCAATTATTGGACAAACGATTGTTTTTCTAAAGATAGTAAAAGTTTAATTTCAATTAATTTTAAAATTAATTTTAAAACAAGTTATCAGTTAAAAAGAATCATAGTTCTTCATTACATCGTCGTCCCTTTGTCTATAGACTGTATTCGTAGGAAAATTGATCAATGACAAAGATGGTCGTAGAAAAAGTTATTTATCAAAAAATTATTATTTTCTAACGTAAACGATGACTAACCTATCTTTTTTTATTTCTTCGAGTAAATATAAAAGCCATCCATTTAGTACTTCAACATGAGAATCAAGAAACATCAGTGTTTGTCCAGTTGCAATATTAGCAGCTAAAATAAAACAAAAAATGAATTGCATTAAGTTTTTGACAATCTCAATACCTTTTACTCTTGAACTAATTAAACCTAAACGTTTTTCATTTCTTAATAGTAATGTTCGAACTGGAAGTGTTTTGATAAATGTTTCTAATGGTTCATGAAGATATTCTAAAAAATAAAAGAATTGTTTTTTTAAATATTTAATACAAGATTAAAATCTTTGAACAAAAATGTTTACCTCTATCAACACTTGCATCGTCAAGTAAGATAATTTCGTGAATTAATTTCCAAGGTGTTCTATTAATAATGCTAACAAGTGTTCTTAATAAAGTTGAGTTTCCTTCATTATGAAAAACAATAATAATCGATGTGTTAGGTAATGGACCACCAAATCTTGAATGAGCTTTGCAACTAAATTATTTGATTAAAATCATTTTGTTTTGATAAGATAAAGCAAAATCAAATGAAAATTAGAAACTCTTACTGTTCATTTCTTATGTCAGGCATCGCTCGATTTAATGCTATCTGATCACTAACAACGATATCAAACATATTTTCTGCAAAACGACGTTTAGACTCGTCTAGGAGATGCTCAGGTGGAAGATAAGCTTCACCCATTTCTCCCGGCCAATTTGATGGATTATGATATTTTTGTGAAACTAAAAATGAATATCGTTTAGCAATAAGCGATTCTTAACTTATATTTACATTGATCAGGAACTAGAAAAGTTTCGTCGTCATTGGAACATTGCCCATTTTTTTGGCATGTTTCTTCTTCATATGCATCATTGAATTTTATTTTTACAATATTTTCTTTTGACGGTTTTTGAACAAAATTCGTTGGGTGACTTTCTATTTATAATAATAACAAGAAAAAAATGAATTAGAACGCACTAGAAGAAAAAAAACTAACTTGAGGACGAAGTAAAACTTTGTTCAAGTTGATATGAATCTGAGCAAAAACGAGTTAATACTTGACCAATATTACAAAAAGCACCTAGAATTTATTTTCATCAATTAGTTGTTTCTTTATCGAAATCTTTTGTTTTACTTGTAAGAAGACTGTTTTGTAAACAATTATTCGATGAATTATATTGAAACGTAACCAAAACAGCTATAAAAACAATAATTATCCATATTAATGATGTTAATATTATTGTTTGAAGTCTTTCATTTGAGAACATTCTTGATTCAAAGCGGCGATTCATATTTGGTGGCATTGTATCTTTTGAGAAACCTCGACCAGTAAATGAGGACGGTGATGACGACGATGATGATTGTGTTGCTCCTCCACTTCTTTTTTTCATGATCATAACAAAATTTGCTTTTGCGTTTATTTTTTAGTGGTGGAAAAACATCACTATTACAAGGAGAACCAGCTCAAAGAACGAGAAAAAATTGTTTAAAAAAATAAAATAATGCTATTAGATGAAAAATAAATCTGCTCCAATCAAAATTTTACAAATAGTTTGATTAGATTAATTTTTGTTTCATAGCGCCATCTTTTGTTTTCTTAATTTAAAGTTTCCTTTTCATTCATAGCAAAACTCAACAAATCTCTAGACATTGACTTTAAAAGATGCAACAAACAAAAAAATTAGCATTTAATACGTTATCTATGAATTCAAATTACATGTCACACTTCATCATTTCTTCAAACGACGATTTGCAGCTATCTATATGCAATGTCGAAGGTCTAGCGCAGATTAATCTCGAGTACTACAGTAAAATTTTTGCTGAACTCAAAATTTTTACATATTATTCTCGGCAAAATAATCTCCATTTCTGTGAAACACTATGAATCAATCGACTGGAAAATATTTGTTCGAGATACTAAAATCTACAGGATATGATCAGTTCTTCTGATTTTCTTATATTGTTAATCTTTTGAATCAAGCTATCAACATACCATGGATGTTTAAAAAGAAGACGTTTGTTTTTTCTATAAGAGCAAACGTTTTTGAGAGTTGCCAGAAATCAATTGCAAACATGATGTTTTTGACGAAGAAACGTGTACATCGAATAATAGCTAACATATATAAAACAAATTTCTAGTAGAATTCTCTTTTGATAATGAATGGACACATGGAGGCGAAATATTAGTTTTTATATTAAGAAAAGTTAAAAGTTGAATTTTTATTTTCTCGCCAATTAATAATCTGTTTTCTTTTCGGTTAAAGATTGTAGTATAGATTTTCGACTACCAAGCATTGCCTTAACCAATTATCTACGCTGAGAGAGTTCTTTTTGTGTGACGATGATATGCTCATATTTCAAACCAAATACCGCTTAGAAAAAATTTCTTCTATTTTGATTTGACATGTTTTAGGGGCATATGTAAAAGAACAGATTAGAGACGATACAAATTTGTTGTTAGATGTTGAGTTGAAGATGAAAATATAAAATACATACAGTACTCTTTTTGAACTAGTCATATCAATGACTTTTGTTTTAATATACTCAACCGAGTATCATGAAGTGAAATCAAGCGATATTTTCCCTAAATCGGTATGCAACTCTGGTAGTATCATACATTATCAAGTAAGATTATTAAAAGTAGATTACATTTAAAAATTCTGTCAGAAATATGTTTTGTGTGTATTGATAGTGGAAACTTCGCAGTATGCCTATGTTAATGACAGACAAAAAAAATCCCCAAAAAGGAATCAATTGGGTTTTCAAGCAGTAATAAATGAAGGAGTGCATCTAATTCAGATATATTTTGTTAATATATGAAAAACAAAACCACAGAAATAAAGTAACTATTATGTTTCATATTTGTTTGTATTGTTGTCGTAGTGGCAATGATCTATATTTCAAGAAAAAAAAATTATCATTGACAAAGTAAAGTTTTGAAATACTTTCATTTCAATCTTTTATCCGACTTTTAGTTTCTGGAGAGACAAAAATCGATTCGTTAAAGATTACAAACCTACCATAAACGAGGGCAGTACTTCAATATAAAAGAATTTGTGAAAGAATACACGACTATTGAAAAACGATGTTTTTTTCGGGCCTCTGTACACATTATAAAGTCAGAAAAGAAAAGGACTGTTGGATCGATATAAAAGTCTTGTTGTGGATTTTTGTATATTTATGTAAACGTGAGCTTAGAGAACCAAAAATGATCTTTTTTAAGTATGTCTCACTCTCCCATAAGAGTTGTGTCAGATAAAACACTATGTAGAAGATATGAAGCGAATCAACTTAGGCAATTTCATATTATACATGTTTTTTTACTCGAATGATAAAGTAAACTAAAACTCTTATCAAATTTAATCTCGCTTTCTATTTTCGAACATCTTACACGAGATTATTTAGCTAAATGATACCCAATAATAACAAACCTTAAATTAGACATTTCATTGTATATGCCAGCGAACTTTTAATCGGTTGATCAAAACTATCGATTTAATATTGGTGTGTATCTTAGTTTTATGTTGAATAATTTTTAGGAAAAAATAAATGCGGAAACATCGGATTTGCACCCGATAGTGATGTGTACTTCAACAACTGAGTCAATTTATATATGTTTTCAATAATTCTGAGAACAAAATCCATGTACTCCCCTGTAACGCCTTGATGAGGATCAGAGACGCAGCTAATAAAAATGCCAGGTGCCACAGTATTGGTTATGGCAGAATAACAACAATGAAAATTAAATAGTATTGAATATTGGATGAAGATCCAATTGTCTATTCAATGAACAGAAATAGTCGAGAATAAGAAGAACTCCACAAGCAAGTAGTTGATACGAGTTCGAACGATTGTAAGGGACAGGCGAGTTAGATTGATTGTAATGAACAATCAAGTTGAAAAGAAAAGGTAATATGTGATTGATCAAGAGAAGAAAAGTAGTAGTAGTCAGAGAAGAAAAAGAAGAATAATTAGCGTCATTTTCGGAGTCGAAGTGCGAAAACGAAAAAGTGTCAATATTGAAAATAATAAGCGCGACAATAACCCAGGTGAATAAATCCTATGACGGATACTATCGGATCTGATGGGATCCTATCACCCAACAGAATCCGATGGGATTCCGGGTTACGGATTGACTGCCGGTTCCGACGGAAAAAAAATTTTCTTAATTACCCAGGGCAAGAAATCAGACAGCAAGATCGGTCACAGATTCGTATCGGATCGTACATCATTATCGTATATGATCATGCAAGATCCGACGAAAAATCGTCGTCTCTGAAATCTTACATCAATATTTACGGTAAGATTCTTGTATGATTCATTAATAAGATCTTATATCACCAGATAATATTAGAAATTAAGCATTCCGTTGTTTTATCGCGAAAATTGATGTCATTAGTGGTAGCGTGGTTGTATATGTCAATGAAGAATCAAGTTAACCTCACTTCACTAGGAAAAATTTTATTTTTGAAGGAAATATAGAGTCAAAAAAGCTGAACCAAAGCGTTAACAATTAAAACGAAAAAAGAGAAACACCTAACTTAATGGAAAAGCAGGCTCGGAAAACAATCAATAACGTAAAGAACACTTTGAAGAAGACAGAAAAACTAGAGAACTATACTCCTGAACCTCCATAGATCTCCTAGATGATAATCAAAACGCTTTTTAAAAACTATTTGAGCTATATATATTTCGAGCGGAATTTCTATTACCTGCTACGAGAGGTAGTAGAAGAAAACGTAGGATATCTTAGGTCAGGATTCGACTATTTCCTG